>JALNQF010000180.1:0-88788 GCA_028456385.1 Ophiosphaerella korrae
ATTATTATAATTATTTTCTCTAGTTTTTACTTAAACTATTTAAGAAATACTTATACTTATAATATAGTTATTAGTATATCTAATAATTTTTTTTTATATAAAAATTAGTAATTAGTAACTTTATTATAAGTATAAATATAACTATATAAGCTATCTTAGCTATTATTATACTTATAGTATACTACTACTTATTAAGCTAGTATAAAGATAATAATATACTTTATAATTTAGTTATTAAAGTTTATAATAAAAGCTAAATAACTAATATACTTAGTTTTATATAGTAAAAGTACTTTAATATATATATAAATTTATACTATTATAAAAGTATATCTACTTATTATTAATAGCTATAAAAGCTATAACTTTTTTAAATTAAAAAATACTATAAAAATAATAAAATTATAACTTTTTATATACTTATATATATATTAAACTTTTTATAGATCTTTAATATAAGCTATTTTATTTATTTAAAAAAAGTATAGAAATATTAAGTTAAAGTACTTATATATAGTTAAATTAATTATATTACTAAATAAAAGTTTTTATAAGCTTTTAAGTATTCTTATAATATAGTAATTACTTCTAAGAATATTTTAAAAAAAAGTTTTAAAGTACTTAATTAGCTTTATTTAACTTAATATAAAGCTATATACTCTTTTACTACTTTTATTTAATAATAACTTTTAGTAGTTATAAACTCTAAGTAATACTTTTATATTTAAGTTATAATAAATATTTATAAAAGTAAAAATATAAAAGTACTTAAATAGCTTACTAACTTTAATAGTAAAAGCTTTTAAAAAAAATTAAAAAAAAATAGTAATTATAGTATATAAACTAGTACTAGTATAATAAAAAAATAGCTAAGCTTAAAGCTATAAGTAAACTTATAATATAATTATAATTATATAAAAGAAAGTAAGTTTAAGTAAAAAAAACTTTAATATTTAAAAGTAAAGTATATTTATTTTCTTTTAAAGACTTTAATATATATAGTAATAAAAAAAAGTTAAAAAAGTAAATTAGTTTTAAAGTAAGTAAACTATTTTAATAATAGTATATAGTATATAAAAAGTCTAAGTATAATATATATATATATATAAATATATAGTAAAAGTAAATATTAAATAATATTATATTTTACTTTATACTATATAAAGCTAAAGTAAGCTATTTTATACTAAAATATAGTAGTTTTAGTAAAAGCTTAATAAAAGTAACTAGTAAATTTTAAAGTATATTAACTTCTTTATACTATAATATACTTTATTAAAATTATTTTAAATAAACTTTTTTTTATAGTAAAATAGTTTTCTTATTTAAATAAAAAAAACTTAATTAAATTTTCTTTTTAAAATATAATAAGTAATTTACTTATAAAACTTTTTATAAAATCTAGTTTAGCTAGTTTTATAGTTATAGCTATAAAAATAAATTAACTTTCTATAGTTTTTAAATAAAATACTAGTTTTAATAAAGTATATATTAATACTATTTAAACTAGTAGATAAACTATAATCTATTTTATTATAATCTAAAAGAAATACTTATTTAATATTTATTTTTACTTTAGATACAAAGTTTAAAATAAAGTTAGTAATTTAGTAGTATTAAATTTTAATAAAAAAAACTTACTTAAAGTAACTTTATATTTATTTCTATAGTATTTAAGTAATTTACTATATAAGTAGAATTAAAATATAATTATAATTAGTTAACTTTATTTATATAAAAATTAAAAAAAATAGTTAAAAACTTTTTATTTTTTTAAAATTATTAATAATACTTTATATAGTAAAGTTTACTTTAGTAAATTTAACTATTAAACTATTGTTAATAGTAGTAGTAATAAAGTTAGTTTTAGTAAGTATTTTTTTTCTTTAACTATAGTAAATAATTAGTATAAAGTTTAAAGAATAATAAAGTAATAAAAAATACTTACTATAAATAATAAAAAAAGTAAAAATAAAATAAAAGATATTAATAATTAAGTAGAAATAAATAAACGATAATAAAAGTAGCTAATAGTAGTATAAAAATTAAATTACTAAATCTTATATAAACTATAAAAAACGATTTAGAATTATACTTATATTTATATACTCTAACTACTATATTTAAACTTAGTCTATTAACTATAAATACTAAATATAAATTAGTTTAAAGTTATAGTAATTATAACTACTAAATATTAAGTAATATATAAGTTATAGTTACTAAAATAAGTATAAAAAATAAAATTTAATATTTAGTACTTAGTTTAAACTATATAATTATAAAACTCTAGCTTTTTTTTATTTTAGTACTACTATTAGTTAGTATTCTTACTACTTACTTTTATTAATTTTATTATTACTTAGTTATTTATTATTACTACTTTTATTTACTTAAAAGTTTTATAACTTACTTATAACTATATATATATAATAGTTATACTATTACTAACTACTATTATCGTACTTATATACTTTATTTAAGTAGAAATTTATTTATATTTATAACTACTAGTAACTATAGAAAGTAACTATTAAGTTTAATTTAGTATATATATTATATTTAATTATATAAATAGTTTATTAAAAAATATCTTTTTAAGTAGTTTTTACTAAAGAAAATTTATTATCTTTTACTTTAAAACTAAAAAGTTTATTTTAGAAATTTTAGTTTATAAAAAAAAAAGCTAAACTATTTAAAGCTACTTTTAGTTTTTATAAATATAATAGTACTTTAAAGTAACTTACTAATATAAATTAAAATTATAATTTAAAAGAAAGTTTTTATTATAAAAGTAATAGAAAAAATCTAGATAAAACTAATTAGTTTTATAATAGAAGATAATAATATATATAGCTTATAATATAATAAACTTAATTAAAAAGTTAATTATAATAAAAATATATAATAACTTTATAATATTATAAAAACTAAAATAATAAAGTAATAAAGTACTAAGAAAATATAATATATATAGTTAGTAGTAATATATATTATTAAAATAGAATTAGTAATCTAATCTCTAACTAAAAATACTAATATTTAATATTATATATATAAATTAACTACTATTTCTAGCTATTATATAAGTATAATATAATCTATAGTTATTATCTTTAATATACTATACTTTTTTTAGAAAGTTCTTATAGTTAATAATATATAACTCTATTATACTTCTATTATAAATAGTATTAGTTTAAATACTAATAATATAAAAAATAATATAAGAAAAAAATAACCTAGTTTTATATTTTTTTATAAAAAAAACTATAAAAGTAATTTACTATCTTTTATATTATATAATAACTTACTTTTTAGTATAGTAAAAAGTACTTATTTTAATAATCTAGTAAAATATATAAAAGATAATATATATACTATAAGTAGAGTAACTATTAGAAAAAATTTAAATAGTTTTTATAAATTAAATATTAATAAATTAAAATCTTTATTAAATAAAAATACTAGTAAATTCTTTTTTATATTAGATAGGTAATAATTTAGTAATAAAATAGACTTTTTAGCTCTAACTTTATACTATTTAAATATTAACTTTAATTTAAAAAGCTACTAAATAAAATTTAAAATATTAAATAATTTTAAATCTTATACTAGTATAGTTATTTATACTATATAAATAAACTTTATTAGTATAAATAAAAATAATACTTTTAGTATAAATAGTACTATAAAATTTACTAAAGATAAATATAATAATAAATTTAACTATTTTATTATAGATATTAAATATACTATAAATATTTTAAATTTTATTTATAATAGTTTTCTAGATTATACTTTTTTTAATCTTAATAATACTAAAAGATTTATACTAATTTTATTTTATTATAAAATAAATTAAATAGTTATAATAAAAGTAATATAGGTTTAGTTAGTAAAAAAGCTTTACTTATAATAATAAAAAACTTTATTACTAAATTTAAATATAATTACTATTTAAAAAATACTTTTTAAAAAGTAGTTAAATCTAATAAATTAAATAATATAAGTTCTAAAATATTAATAAAGTATAATACTACTAAGTAGTTATCTACTTATATTATACTAGAATAATTTAAATACTTTAAAGAAGAAATTACTATAGTATAAGATAAAGCTAATAATATATCTAGTATAAAAAAAAAGATTTTAATTTAAAATCTTTTATATTACTAATAGATAATAGAGATTATTTAATAAAAATAGTAGATATATTAGAGTTTTTTTTAAGAAACTTACTATTAAATTATAAAGTTCTAGTAATAATATATATACTATTATTTATATTAGTTAATTATATAATAAACTTATAAAAATAAAAAATATAGTAAAAGATATATATTTAAGAAAAGAGATTAAAAGAATCTTTAAATAAATTATTACTTTACTTTTCTATAATTAATACTAATATAAGTAAATTAAAAGATCTATATATTATTACTATATTATATCTATATTTTAATATAGAAATAATAAATAATATATAATAAATATAAAGTAAATAGTATAGTAAATACTACTAGTAATATTAGTAATATATAAACTAGTTTTAGTAGTAATATAGATTTATAAAATATAAATTATAATAGTAATTATAAATAATATATAAATACTAATAAAGTAACTAATATAAATAATAAAGTAGATTTATATTTTAATAAACTTAGAACTTTTAAAGATATTAGTATAGATAGTTAGTATAATACTAATAAAAAGAATTTTTTATTATATTTATAAATTAGCTAAAAACAATTTAGCTATATAAACTATATATACTTTTTTAGAAACTACTTTTTTTAAACTAAGTAATATAGTAATTAAAAATAGATTATTACTTAATACTATTAAAAAGTTAACTATATTAAAAGAAATAAACTCAAAAAAAAATAAAAAGATATTAATAATTATAATAATATTTTATTTAAAGAAGATACTAATTATAGTATAACTAGAAGAAGAAAAAATATAAAATATAAAATATAAAAGTTTAAAAATTAGAAAATAAAAGTATAACTAGTATAACTAATTATAATAGTAGTAGTAGTAATAATAATTATAGTATAAATAGTAATTTAAGTATAAAATAACTATATAGTAAAATTATAACTAGTTAAGTTAATTAAATAGATTTTTCTATTAATTAAATTTTTTTACTTTATATATTATTTATTTTTTTTTCTTTTATTTTTACTTTAACTATTTTATAAATACTTATAATTATTATATTTATATAAAGATTAGTAATTACTATAGTAATTAGTAACTTTACTTTATATATTATATATACTACTTATACTTTTTAAGCTTTATAAATAGCTTAAATTAGTATAATATTTATAGAACTTTTTTATATAGCTTATATACTCTTCTTTTATATTTAAAAAAACTAAAATATTATTAAAGTAAATAATATAAGTAATATTAATAAAACTTACTAATACTTAGTTTTTATAAGTTTAAAACTTAGCTAAAGTATTTATAAAGTTAAAAAGTATTACTATATACTTAAAAGAAGTATATTTAGTTTTAAATATAGTTACCTATTTATTACTTTTTTTAATTTTAATATAGTAGTATATTTATCTAATATTAAGCTTAGTATAGTACTTTACTAAAGCTAACTACTTTAGTAACTTTATAATTAAAAGTAATAAATACTATTTTTTAATAGTTATTTTATTAAAACCTTTATAGTTTATATATAACTTTAAGCTACTATTTTTTTTTATAAAGAGTATTAGTACTTTTACTAAAAACTTTAAGTATTTTATTTACTTTTAACTTATAAAGTTAGCTAAGTACTTTTTTAGTACTTATAACTTAGTTACTAATAAATTTTATAGTAGCTAATAAAGTAGTTTAATATTTTATACTAAATTTTTAGCTAAATTTTAAAGTTTATACTTTACTAAAGTTATAGATATTTTTTTAAAAGTTATATCTATATACTTAGTATATTATAAAAGTAATAAGTTTTCTTTAAAGCTAATTAAGTTACTTAAGCTTATATAGCTTACTAAATATATATATATATATATATATTAGTTTATAGACTTTATATTATTTAGTTAAACTATTTAGTTTTTTTTTATACTTACTAGTTTAAACTTAAGTATATTTTTAGCTTTTTTACTTTAGAAAAGTACTTTATTAGTACTATAGCTTATTTTAAGTTAATACTTATTAATTTAAAGTAAACTAAAGTATATAGTATACTTTTTAGTATCTATTACTATAAATATTACTCTATATATTTATATATACTTATATATATCTATAAAAGTAATATTTACTATTATTATACTATATATATATAACTTTTCTTTATTTATACTCTTTACTATTATATTAAGTAAAAAAGTAATAAAAAAGTATTTTTCTTTTACTAATATAGTTAATAAAAAGTTTAGTTATAACTTTTTATTTATTATAGCTTTAAGCTATAGTACTATACTTATTTCTACTTTAATTATTAAAATTTTTTTAACTTTATATATAATAGAGTATAAAAAATAAAAAGTAATTATTTTTTTAACTTTTTTAAAAGTATTTTAACTTCCTTAATATAAAATCTATAACTATAAACAATATATATTTTTAAAAAGAAAATCTTATTCTTTTAGCTTATATAAAAATCTATAGCTTAGTAAGTATACTTTAGCTATAATAGCTTTCTAAAATTAGAGTATCTTTTTAAGTTATTTTAATAAGCTTATAACTTTTTATTTTTAATATCTTTTTTCCTCTATTTTATTTATAATAATTACTTATATAAAATCTATAATATACTAGCTTTATATATATATTGTAATACTATATTAATATTTATAAAGAAACTTATTTTTTTTTATTTTAGTTAATAAATAAATATTTAATATAACTAATACTTAGTCTAATAGCTTTTAGCTATTTTAATAGCTTCTTACTTTCTAGGTAATAATAGTATATAATTATCTATAGCTTACTAGTCTATAGTATTCTACTTATTTATTATAGTAAGCTTAAAAGCTTCTATACTCTTTTAATTAATTTCTATACTTAAACTCTTTCTAAAGTATTAATTTAGCTTATTTTTAAGTAGACTCTATATATTTTTAATTAGATTTAAATCTAGACTATAAGTAGAGTAAAAATAAGGCTTAAGTTTATTTCTTTTAAACTAACTCTTAATAGTAATAGTTTTATAGATTTTATAATTATTTTATTAAAATCTTTATTCTAAATATATAATTAATATATAAACTTAAAATATTACTAATATATATATAGTTATATATATAGATAAATAAAAGAGTAAAAAGAAGTAGTAAAAGTAACTATATTTTATATACTTTTTAACTACTAGATTTAGTACTTCTTAGATATATTTTTTATTATTAAAGGTTAGAGTCTTTATAAAGTCTTTTATAATAATTAATTTAGGTTATCTTTTTATCTAAATAGATTTCTAAACTAAAATAGCTATATCTCTAGCTATAACTTTATTAGTATTAGAGCTATAAAAAAACTAATTTAATTAAAAAAATATAGCTAAAAAATATAATTAAATAGTTAACAAGGATTTTTTTAAAACTTACTTTTATTAGTAGTAGAAATTAATTCGTATCTAGCTATAATTTTACTAACTTTTTTATAATACTTTTATTTAGCTCTATACTTTCTTTATATAGAGCTTTTATCTAAAAATATAATTTTTTCTATACTAAATCTTTTTTTATCTACTAACTTTAGTTACTCCTTAAAGTACTTTAACTTTAGTTTAGTTAATTTAGCTAAAATTATTAGCTTTTTAGTAACTATATTAGTTATAACTCTTTTTTCTTTTAAAAAGTATTATAACTTTCTTATACTAATACTTAGATTATTTTCTAGTAATAATCTTTTATTTATCTTTTTAGAGCTTTAAATTATATCTTTTAAAATAACTCTTTTTTTTTAAAAAAAAACTCTTATAAGCTTTTTTTTCTATCTTTTTATATCTTTAACTTTTAAAGCTTTTTTCTTTTTAATTCTATTAATTCTATTATATAATTCTTTAATATTTTTTTTAAGATAGTAGCTATTTTATTAAAAAAGCTACTAGCTTCTAATAGAAGCTAGTTATTTAACTTAAGTTTTAAAAGATTTAGTAGTATTTTAAAGGAATTAAAAGTATAAAAGTAAAAATTTTAAAAAATATATTAATTTATAAGCTCTTAAATAAAATTTTAGAAATATATTACGTAAGCTAACTAAAAATATAAATTTTTTATATTTTTTCTTTAATTATAAAAAATAACTTAGATAAGTAATCTTTACTAAAATTTTAATTATAAAAACTTTACTAACTAAATTAAGCTTAGTAAAAAAATTACGCTTTTTTAAACTTTAATTAAAAAGTTATACTAAAAGAAAAATAAAAAAATATACCTCTTCTTTAACTATTATTACAATAATATAGATTATATAATATAAAAAAAATTTATTTAAATAGTAAACTTTACTCTTTTCTTTATAAATTTAATATTTTATAATTTTTATAACTATTATAGTTTTAAAGATATAAAAGTTTAAAAATAGTTAAAAAAAAAATTACTTTTTATTTTTTATATCCTTTTATAAGTAGTATTATAAAAAAGGTCTAAGTTTTTTTTTTATTTTTAATTAAGCTATATAAGATATAAAGTAAAAGATTAGATTTTAAAGTTTTTTTTTTTTTTAGCTTTAGTAAATCTATACCTAATATTTATTTTTAAACTTTATATAATTTATAATTTTATATATAAAGTTTTTATACTTAAAATATATTAAAAACTAGTAATTAACTTTATTTCTATACTTTTTAAACTTAGCTAAGTTATTTTATACTTATTTATTTTACTTTACTTTTTTTAAAAAAAAGTTTATTCTATTTTAACTCTAATTAGTTTATTTAGTAGTTTTTTTTTTAAGTTTTTTTAGTTTATATAAGTTAAATTTACTTTTTAGTATATAACTAGATTTAGTATTTAATATTATCTTATTCTTTTACTTAAGTAAGTATTATTAGCTTTTTAAGTAAAAAAAGTACTAATTAATTTTATATTATATATAATAGTACTTTTTTATACTCTAGAATTTATAGTTCTAGAGTTTAACTTAGTAACTCTTTTTAAAGTAAGTATATATACTCTAATAAGTTTATTAGAAATTATTTATATTACTATCTATAGTTCTTTAATATATAATAAACTTATATTTTATATTTAATAAGTAATCTAAGTATATTTAGTATTACTACTTTTAAATTAACTTAATTTAGTACTTATATAAAAGTAAAACTCTACTTACTTTTATAATAAGCTTATTAAGTTAATTTTAGTAGTTTCGAAAAGTATTTAATACTAAATTCTACTTTCTAGATTTTTATAGTAAAGTATAAAGAAAACTAAAGAAAATTGTTATAGCTATAATAAGAGAAAACTAATTCGAACTAATTAGCTTTACTATAGGAGATAACAACGTATATAACCTATAGAGTAATAAGCTAGACTAAGAAACTAACTATAAGAAGAACACGTAATAAATTTGTAATTTATAATCTTAGTAAATACAAAGTATAAAGCTAAATACGTAATAAATTTATAATTTATAATCTTAGTAAATATAAAGTATAAAGCTAGCTAAGAAGCCTAGGTATATAGTTAAGTAAGATATATATTATTAGGATAGTATTAGTAATTTAATCTATTAACTATAGAACGCTAATACAAGATAGTTATAAAATATCTCCTATTATTTATAGTTATTATAGATCTCTATATAAGCTTTTATTATTATCTCTTAATTTACTAACTTTAAAAGATAGGTACTTATAGTTAATAATAGGAGGCCTATAATACCTTACTAATATTAGTTATTATAAGAAGTAAAGTATAAGTAGCGTATAGTCTAGCTAATATAATAGTAGAAAATTTAACTAAAATAAGTAAAGCCCTTAGGAGTAGTTATAAGTCTAATAGTACTATATAGGAAATAATTAAGGATTGTATTAATAACCTAATATCTAAGAAAGAAGATATAAAAATAGTAATTAATACCTTAGAAATATAGAATAAAAAGCTTTAAGACTACGTAAAGTAAAATAAAGTATAGATTAAAGCTATTATTAAAGGCTAGAACTAGATAGAATTAATTACCTAGAGATTAGAAATAAGTATAACAAAGAAACTACTAAAGATACTTATCTTTAAGATATTTAATAGAATAAGAGAAAAACTAAAACCTTTTATTATATTAGTATAACTCTAGATAGATATATAAGTACTATACTTTAATATAAAAGAAAAGAAAGTAATATATATTAGACTATACCTTAAAGAAGACGTAATAAGATAGTATAAACCTTACTAGACTAACTATATAATATATTTACTAATAACCTAGAAAGATAAAACTAAAGCTATTTTTAGAAGTTATAAATACTTTACTAAATAAATAAAAGTAGTATTTAGAAATATAGATATTACCTAATAAGCTAATAAATAGCTAGAGAAGCTTATATAAAGTTAGAGTATTCTAAAGTATATATTATAGTTTAAATAACTATTATAGAATATAGAATAGAATAAGTTAGCTTTAATATTACAATTTAAGTAAAGACTAAACTCTAAGATCTAATATAAGATAATATATATAGAAAAACTATAAATACTAGAAGCTCTAAAGTAATAGGTAATTTAAATTAATAATAATCTTTAAGAATAGAAAAAGAATAAATATAGAGGTTATACCTAGAACTATAATAAAAGAGACTCTATAGTCTTTAATATAAATAAAGATAAAAAAAAGAAGAAAAATAAAGACTTTATATACTTTAACTATAGTAAGAGAAGCTACTATATAAAGAATTACTATTTATAAAAGAAGAAGGATATAGTATACTATAAATATAAGAAACTAAGATACTTTATAAAAAAATATAGAAGTAAAAACCTAAAGAAAGAAACTTAGTTAAAAATAACTAAGAAAATAAAAGAAGTACTATAAGTATAGGCTAAACCTTAAAAGAAAGTAGCTAGGAGTAAAGAAGTATAATATATAATACTCTACTAAACCTTTTATTATAATAATAACTACTATATATATTTTTCTAGTAAATAGAGAGTAGTATAGTTCTTATAAAAATAGAGATATAGAGTAGCTATAATAAAAGAAAGAATAAAAGTATAGCTAAAAGAGATAGTATACGTAATAAACTTACTAATAAAAGATTTAAAAAGGGAAGAGCTTTTAGTACTATTAATCTAGGTTAAAAGATAGATACTAAATAAAGAGACTACTATAACTACTTCTAAAAAACTATAAAAAAGTAAGAAATAAGTTAGTATAAAAGATATAGAGTATACTTAGCTAATAATATATAGCTATAATAGCTATATAATAATAGATATAAAGGAATAAAATAAAGAATAAAGGTTTATTTAAATATACTTAATAGTTATAAGTATAGAAAAAGTGTATAAAGACTAGAAAGAATATAATTCTAAAGAAATAAAGTTTATACTATTTTAAGAATAGATAAAGTAATATATAGTTATAGTAAGAAGAATACCTATATAAAGAGAATAGTAATACTTTATAAAGAAGATATAATAGATTAATAAAGCTTATATACTAAGAGTACTAGTAATAAACTATATCTTAATAATAAATATACTTAGTAAAGATAAATACTAAGAAAGAGATAATAAGATAATAAACTTAGAATATCTAGTATATTTTAAAGTATTATAGATATTATACCTAGATAAAAATTATATTATATATAGAAACCCTAAAGTAAATAACAATATATAGCTTATATAGAGAAGAGGCTATAATTATATAAGAGTAATTCTAGTAAAAAATATCTAAGAATAGAAAATAATCTTAGAAAATAAATACGTAGTAGTAAGGCCTAGACCTAAATTAACTAAAAGATACGTCTAAAGAAGACTATAGTATAAATATATAAATAATAAATATCTAAAGTATAAAGAATATAAACTTAAAGTAAGACTATAGCCCTAAAAAGATAGATAATTTATAAAGATACCTAAGTAAGAATAACTAGAAGGTATAAGAGGCCTATATATTATAAAAATAGGTATATACTAAGAGAAAAAAGTATAATTAATAATTAATAGTAGAGCTATAAAGAACTTTATATTAAAGAAGTTTATAGAAATATAAAGAATAAAATATATAATAATAAAATACTCTTAATAACTAAGTATAATTAAAGGAAAACTATTTTAAGAACTTATTAAGTTTAAAATAGTTTTCTTTATACTTAAACTAGAAGAGATAATAATTAGAAATATAGTTATAGATATAATAACAATTAATAACAAGTAAGATATAATATTAGGTAAACTATAGTTATAGATAACTAATCTATATATTAATTAGAGAATAAGAAAGATTAGCTACTATAAAATAGATTTATTAAAAGCTAATATAACTACTTATAAAGGAAAATTCCTTAAAGAATATAAGAAATAAGAAAAATAACTTATAGAGCTAGAAGACTACCTTCTAGAATATTAACTATAGGATTTAGTAATAAAGTTAAAAGAAAGTAAAAATATAAGATAGAGCTTAGTCTATAGAAAAATAGTAGAAGAATCTAAAATTAAATAAGTATTTATCTAAAATATAATAAAAAAAAAATAGATAAAGGAATCTAAATCCTTAGTAGTATATAGACTTATATTTATAGATAAAAAGAAGATAAGTAATAAAAGACTCTATATAGATTTTAGAAAAACTAACGTAATTATAAATAAGAACTAATACTTATTACTATAAATTAACGTAATATAAGATAGGCTATAGAAAGTAAGAATTTTTATAAAATTAGATATCTAGAACGTATACTACTAGATTAGGATTAAAAAAAGTAATAAATAGAAAATAGCTTTTAGAATATAGTATAGACTATATAAATACGTAGTTATACTATTTAGCTTAATAAACGTACTAGTAGCCTTCTAAGAAAGAATTAATATAGTACTAAGAGAGTACTTAGATATATTTATATTTATATATTTAGATAATATCTTTATATTCTTAGAAATAGAAGAGGAATACGTATAATACGTATATAAAGTACTAGAGAAACTAGTAAAAAATAAACTATTCTTTAAGATAAGAAAATACAAATTCTATATAAAGGAAATAGATTTCCTTAGATTTATTATTAAACTAAGAAAAATTAAGATTAACCTAGAAAAGATTAGATTAATTAATAAATAGCTAAAACTAAAAAACCTAAAGGAGGTATAATAATTTTATAGGTTAGCTAACTTTTATAGAAAATTAATAGTAAGATAGTCTAAATATATAGAACTTATAATAAGACTTATAAAGAAAGATATACTATTTAAATAGATAAAAGAATATAAAAAAGTATTTAATAAGATTAAGAAAAAATTTATAAAAAACCTAGTTATTAGAATATATAACCTAGACCTACTAGTAATAGTAAAAATAGACGTATCTAATTTAGTCTATAGAATAGTACTAATATAAGAAGACTTAAAGACTAAAAAAAAGTATTTAGTTAAATACTTCTCTAAGAAAATAAAAGAAGTAGAACTTAACTACTTAATCTATAATATAGAAATACTAGTAATCTATAAAGTATTTAAATAATAGAGAGAATACTTATAAAGAGTAAAATATAAGATAAAGGTCTATACTAACTATAAGAATCTTATAAGATTTATAATAAATAAAGAACTAATATAATACTATATAAGATAGTAGGAATTCCTATTAATATTTAATATAGAAATTATATATATAAAAAAAAAAGATAACTAATTTATAGACGCTTTTAGTAGAAAGCTAGACTTATAAAAAGAAGTAAGTACTATAAGTATAGTTCTAGTTAAGAATAAAAAAAGATATTTAGTCTTAAATATACCTAAAATAGCTATAATACTTAAAAGAATAAGTAGCGAGCTAGATAAATAGATTTAGAAAATAACGTAAGAAGTATCTAAAAAAATAAAGAAACTAGAAATCTAAAAAGGATTTATATAAGCCTATAGAAGAATATATATCTTAAAGAAGATTTAAAAAGAATTTATATAATAATTCTATAAATTACTAGTATATAGTTACTAAGGTATAGATATAATATTAGATAAACTACTACAAGACTACTATATTCTAAAAGTAAGATAATTAGTAATAAAAGTACTATAAAACTATATAGAATATTAAAAGAATAAATATAGTAGATATATACTATATAGAATCCTATAACTAGTAAAAGTACTAGAATAACTATAAAGAGTTATTATAATAGACTTTATTACAAAACTACCTAAGTCTAAAGACTTAATATTAGGAGTTAAGTATAATAGAATTATAATAATAGTAAATAAACTTATAAAGTATACGTACTTTAGACTATATAAAGAGAAAAGTAAGATAAAGGTTACTATATACTAGGTCTTAGGAACTATAATTAGTTAATATAGACTACTAGACAAAATTATTATAGATAGAGATATATAATTTATATTAAAACTATAGAGAATAATAATAGCGTAATTAGAAATATAATATATAATATTTATAGTATATTATTTATAAATAGATAAATAGTTAGAATAAATAAATTAGATAGTAGAATAATATTTAAGATACTATCTTAACTACAACTAGAATAACTAGGTATAGTTACTACTTATAGTATAATTAGTATACAATAGTATAAAGAATATAGTAATAGAAGTATTACTTTTCTTTATAAACTATAGATTTAAGCCTAATATATACTAGATACTAAGGAGTTAGATATTTTAGTCTCTAAGAAGAGAAAACTTTACTAATAGACTTAAAAGTATATATAACTAACTAAGATAAGATATAGAGTTTTTATATAATTAAATAGTAAAATACTATAATAAAAAGTATAAATAGAGACTTTAATTTAGAAAGAGAGAAAAAGTATAGTTAGTTAGAAAGAATATTAATAGTAAATAACTTAGTTTAAAATTAGACTATATTAAAATAAGACTATATAAAATTAAGAAAGAAGTTATACTAGTTATATTTAAATTAAAGCTACTAAATAAGATAAAGATATACCTAACATTTTATATAGCCCTACTAGAATAAGTACTATAAAATATAGAACTACTAGTATATAAAGTAGATATATATAGAGAATAAAAAGAATAAAAAGTTAAAGAAATCTTATAATACTAGTTCTATAATAGAAGAAACTACTATTTAGTAAAATAGATAAGAATAGATAAGAAAGAGAAACTATAGGAAAAGATATAAGAACCTAAAGATAATCTTAATTACTTTAAGAAACTAAAAGACTACTAAAGTTAAAACTTTCTAGACTATCTTATAGTAAACTAAGAAAATTAGTACTACTAATACTAAATAGAAAGGTGTTAGGAATACCTAATATAATAGAAGCTAGAGTAGCCTAAACTATATCTTTAAAGTTTATCTTAGCCTCTAAAGTATAAAACTATTTAGATAATTTAGTATTATTATAAGCTTTTATTTTATAAAGATACTTAATATAAGAATAAAGATTTACTAGCTTATATAAAGTTAGCTTATACTTAGCTTTAGCTTCTATAAGCTATAATAATAGTATTTCTTAAACCTAGTTAATAGCTTACTTTATATAACTTAGTAAGAGGAGATTATATAATAATTAAATACTTATACTCTATAAAAGAGATACTTAATAATATATACTTATATTAAATATTAGCTAAAATATACTTATTATAGTATTTACTATCTTTTAAAGATATAAGATAAGTAAGCTTTAACTAAGTATAATAGGCGTAGAAAAATATTTTAACTCTATTACAAGTAATATAAGTAATAAGAAGAAGTTTATTATAATTAAAACGTAAAGATATAGAGAATAATAAAGAACTAGAAATAAATAAAGAAACTAGACTAATAACTTTAGGCCTAGAGTAGAGAAACAAGAACTTACCTAAAAAAAAGAATAGTATTATAGCTATAATAAGAGAAAACTAATTTAAACTAATTAGCCTTACTATAAGAGATAATAACGTATATAACCTATAGAGTAATAAGCTAGACTAAGAAACTAACTATAATAAAGATATATAATAAATTTATAATTTATTATCTTAGTAAATATAAAGTATAAAGCTAAACACGTAATAAATTTATAATTTACAATCTTAGTAAATATAAAGCACGAAGCTAGCTAAAAAGCCTAGGTATATAGTTAAGTAAGATATATATTATTAAGATAGTATTAGTAATTTAATCTATTAACTATAGAACGCTAATACAAGATAGTTATAAAATATCTCCTATTATTTATAGTTATTATAGATCTCTATATAAGCTTTTATTATTATCTCTTAATTTACTAACTTTAAAAGATAAGTACCTATAGTTAATAATAAGAAGCTTGTAATAAAAATAGCTTTTATAGTTTTTTTTTTAGAAGTTATATTTTACTTTATTTTTTTTTATAAATATTTATAAAGGTTTTAGTTATAGTAAGTTTATAGTTAAAAATTAAGTTTAGCTAAGTAAGCTAGTAGTAAAAGTATTTATTTTAACTACTAGTTACTTTTTTATATTATATTAAGTATAAAGCTTTTTTAGTACTTTTATTTTTTTAAAGTTATAAACTTTTTAGTACTATATATAAAGTTTTTTTAACTTTAAATTAATATTACTTTAAGTTAAGCTAAATTAGCTCTATTTACTTTATAATATATTAGTAATATAACTTTTCTATTTCTTTATATATATTTTATAAGAAATAGCTTATTACTTTATACTATTTTTATAGTAAGTAGTATTATAGCTATTAGTTTTTTTAGTAAAGTAAACTAGCTATAGTATAGTAGTAAGCTCTCTATTATAATAGTATTTACTAGTATAATATAAGTAAAGTAATTATAATATTAAATTAGCTCTTTTTAAGCTTAGCTAAGTTACTAGTAAGTTAAAAATATTATAGTAAGAGTATAAAGAGTTAACTATTAGTAAAAGTATATTAGTAAATAAAGTAATTACTAACTATCTAGTAATTTCTTTAAAAAGCTTATATACTTTTTTTATAAAGTATACTACTTTAAACTAACTTAAAATAAAGTAGTTTCTAATATTTACTTTATACTATTAAATTAAAATTAGCTTAGCTTAAGCTATACTTACTTTATACTTAAGTTAGCTTAGATTAGCTAAGCTTAGAGTTATTAATTACTTTTAATTTTTTATATAATATATTTTAATTAATATATTATAAAGCTTTATAGTTATAAAAGTTATATATTAACTATATTAATTTTATATTACTAATATATAAATTAAAAATTAAAATTATTTTAAATATTAGTTATATCTATATAATAAATACTTAATACTACTTTTATTTATTATAATACTATAATATATAAGTAATTAGTATTATTATATATTATTAAAATTAAAAATACAATATATAAATATAACTAATACTATATATTATTACTATTTATTTTATACTTATATTACTATATTAACTATTATTATTACTACTACTAGTAGTACTTTTATTTTCTTTATCTTTTTTATCTATATTATCTTCTATTTATATTATCTTTTTTTATTTTTTTTTATTTCTACTAATATTATATATATTCTCTTCTTTAAATAATATATTATTATTAATAAAATCTTTTTTATTTTCTATAAAGTTTAGTTTTTTTAATATAGTTAACTTTTTAGTAGTACTAAGTATTAACTTATATTAAAAAATATAGTATAGTATTTAAAGATTATAAGAAGTTTATTAATTTTATATTTATAATAAGTAAACTATATATTACTACTAAAGAAGTAGATATAATTATATATTATTTAAATTATTATTATATAGAAAAGTTAAAAGATATTAAAAGCTTATTTAATATATATAAAGATTTTATATCTTTTAACTTAAAAAGTATAGACTTTATTAATTCTATTATAGTAGTTAAAGAATAGTTAACTATTTAATTAGTTATTTAGTTTTAATAGTTATTTAAATTTAAATATTTTACTTTATAGTTTTTACTTAATTAATATTAAATATTTAACTATATAAAAACTAATTTTATATAATAATATTTAATATTAAATAAAAGAAAAGAACTCTTATATTAAAATAATATATATTTAATATTATATACTTTATTTAGTATAATACTATATTAATTTAAGTAGTTAGACTTTATTTAATTTATTTAATTATTATATTTTAAAAAAAGTAAAAAAGTAATTACTTTTACTTTTACCTACTTAAAAGAGTAAAAGTAATTACTCTTACTTAAAAGTTATAACTCTAGCTTAGCTATAGCTTAAGTCCTTAATTTAAAGCTATACTAACTTAATTATAGCTAGGTTATTAAGAGGTAGTATTAATAAAATAAAGATTCTTAGAGTAAAAGAATAACTAACTAAGAAGCTAAGAATATATTTAACTAAATTTAGTAATTAAAGCTAGGTAATAACGCCTCTTATTTTTAGTAGTAGTAGTTACTAGCCTTTCTATAAAGAATTATTACTAGTAGTAGGACTATATAGTATAAACTAAACTTATACTTATAATAATATTAACTTAATTTAACTACTTATATAACCTATAATTTTTACTACTTAGCTTATTTTTTTAGATTATGTAATAATCCCTTCTAATATTTAAAACTACTTATTTCTACAAACTTTAGTAGACGTATATCCCTATTCCCTGTAGTTAGACTACTTAGGCTCGGGGGCTCGAAAATAGACCCCCCCCCTATAACTCTTGACACTCTTTTAATATATATTGACGATAAATATAGATAGAGAACGAAAGAACGCAAAAGATCACGTTCCTGAATTAGAAATATACTATTAGGATTGTATTGTGTATTTAAAATTTGACTGGGGCTCTAAGCAATTTAGGGCAGCTGTAAAGACGGCTGGGACAGTCTTTAAAATAATGATGATGATAATAATAATAATAATAATGGATCGGTATAGAAGTCAGCTCTGTAGAGAGAAGGTCTACGGGTAGAACCTTGCTGAGGAGAAAGGAGCTCTGTGAAGAGAATTGCTTTATGGAGAGAAGGTCTTTGTAGGGAGAACCTCTATGAGAAGAGGAAGTTGCTGAGGAGCGAGAAGCTCTGGGGAGTGAAAAGCTCTTAGCCGAGAAAAGCTCCGGGGAGAGAAAAGCTTCCAGGAGAGGGAAGCTCCCAAGAGAGAAGCTCCGGGGCCATTCCTGGTCCCCGGCGAGCCCGATCCGGGGGGCAAAACGATGAATGCGAAAACTCGCTGGGATTTCATTCTGAGACCCCACCGTTGCGGCAATCAGAAAGCACAACAGTTCTAGAGCCACCACTTGCAACTGCGTCGAAAAATTTATCCTCTGTTGAAGCGCGCCCGCCTACTATTGCTTGACAGCTGCTTCTCCGTTGTCTTCGTACTTTCACACAGTAACTTACAGCCCTATAGTAGGGGCTGGAGACTGTGATCATGGGGTCGACAATTGGAACCACGATCAAGGCCTGGAAATGGGAATATCGTCGCTTCTCAAGCGAGATCCTTGGGACTGCACGTTAACCACGGAAATGCGACTAAGCTAAGGTCACGTGACCCATAGCACTCCTATTCGGTATCCAAATTTGAAAATTCTTGAAAGCCATGAAGCTTGATCTACAACGCCCTCTGATACCGTCCCTAATAAGCCTTTTGTACACTACCTATAAAGCCATCGCATAGATCCAACTGAATCCTTTAGTGTTGCGTGTCATCATCCGAGATGTCTCACCTCCGCCATACCACACCGGTAGCTCCCGACTCTCTTTGGTCCTGCATACAGCGGTCGACTTTGTGCCTTTGCAGGGAATTGGTATTGGTATAGTCCAACGCGCGCCAACAGGTGCAGCCGGGAATAACATCATACCAATAGAGAAGCGCAAGTACAGCGTGAAGCGTAGCCAGTTCGCAGCCGAGAATGTCAAGACACGGGAAAGAGCTTATATGTTCGCAATTCTACATGCGATGGGGCTCGCGCGAGGTACAATCAAACGACGGTGTACTACGACCCTTAGGATCCAAAAGGTTATGGTGCTCTGTGGCTCATTAACGGTCGTCGACCTGGTTAATTTTTATCGCGATCACGGCCCTGAGAGTCTGGAGAGAGTGATAAGTACGAATGACCGTTCGATGATCAAAAGAGTTCTGACAGGTATTCGAGAGCTGTCGCGACGTGGAATCGATGTTGTCATCGCTGAAAATGGACAGGAAAGCGGTAGAAGGAGACAATAAAAGCGAAGACAATGGCACGACAGAAGGGGAGGAAAGCGCGCCGCAGCCCTCGCCAAGTACAGCATAATGCTTCGATAGAAACAGAGACGGCTGGTAACCAGACAGAAATCGGCGCTGCATGATTGTCATCCTCGCGAACGAAGGCAGAAGAAGGTGGGCAATCACAGTCACGACGAGAGAGAAAGAGGTGTATGTGATGCTATATTGTATTGTAATCGAACTCAAATCCATCACCAGCCCGCCCATACCAAAACCGGAGCTAAAGTATCACCAGCTGGCGCATTGCAAACAAGAACGATGTGGCCTAAACACTAGAAGTCCAACATCCTCCATATGAACTGCAGGCGGGAAGGTGAAACTGCGTCGAATATGGGCAGAGCTGTACATTGTATCAGGTATCGAGAGGATGCAGGATGCGTAGAAGATCTGACGAAGTGGGAGTCTGCTGGAGAGACGACGTGAACCAAGCCGAAGACCGCAGGAGGCGTGGTCGAATGGCATAAGATGGTGTCGCTGTGAAGATCGACTGGCTCTAGCAATGATGGACAGCTGCCGATGTAAGCTTGGTATGAAGGTCGAAAGATCTGTGAGTGACAAAAGTTTCCTTTTGTCAGCGAGTTACTGGTGAGTGCGGGAAGAGGATGCCGAAGCAGAAAACCCCGATCATTCCAATCTCCCTTCCCCTCAGGTTGTTGAGGAGTCGAACCTCCGCGAAAAGGACTTCTCCAGATCGCTGGCCCGGCTACTCCCCTTTGTTGCAGGATACACGCACTAGGCGGCGGAATGGTCTCGCCTAATCAACTCCAGAAGTCTTGTTGTCGTGACGGAACCGTGCAGCGATACACTCCATCAACGTGGTCGAGTCGTTGATGAGACAATGGCGTCAAACAGTAGTAGGGGTATTGAGGAGTAAAGGAATGAGGAGAGAAAGTTGGCGTGTATATTGACGACAAGGGACGGTACGCATTGATGCTCTCCCTCGAGGTGGCAAGGTGAACTCATCGAGATACCTATAGTATGGAAGGTTCGACAGGATTGAATTGAAGAAGAAAGAAAATGTATGCATTAAATGCCAAAAAGAAATAATGGAATTCATTGAAAAAGCGGAAATGCTGGTAAGGTTTGTGGTATGAAGAAGAGATAGAGGATTGCGAGCAGCAGGCGGATTTCATAGGGACCGCGAACAGTAACAAAACAGCGCAAAAGAAGGATCTAGGGTCGGCGTAAGCAGTAACGGTAGACAACCTAGGAAGCAATATTCGGTTCAGTCTAAAAGGAAGGTGTTAACAGTCAATATAGTACATCGCTAGGGAGTCTATAGTAAGGTAGTAAATAGGTTATAGTTAGGTTAAGGTTAAGTTAGCATATATTAGACCTAGACCTAACCTAACCCTAACTTATTAAAAAGTAGTAAGAGTATAGGTTAAGGTTAGGTTAGAGTTATATTAACTTAGTATTAGAGTTAAGTTATATTAACCTAGTAGTTAGGTTAAGTTAAGTTATATTAACTTAGTATTAGGGTTAGGTTAAATTATATTAACCTAGTAGTACCCTAGGTCTAAGTAATTAGAAATTTAGAGTTTTATATATTATATATTATATTAACTAATAAGTATTATATATTTATATTTTAAATTTATAAGTAAACTAAGATTAGATTTAGTTTTTTACTACTAAAAGTAGTATAATTATATAAATCTAACTAGAATAATTTTAAAATAAGTACTAAATATATTCTTATAATATAGCTATAAAATATATATAGAATCTAATATTATAGTAGCTTTTTATTATAATATTAATATACTATTACTTATTTATTTTATTTAATTATTATAGTATTAAAGTAATTATATTAATAAAGAACTTTTATACTATTATAGAAACTAAAGTTAGTAAGTTTATAATTGTAGTATAGTACTAAGTATATATTTTTTACTTAGATTATAACTCTTTTTATATAGATAGTATTTAAATTATAATTTATAATAGTTAGTATTTATTATTTAGTATAATTATAATTAATAATTATATACTTTTAAGAAATCTAATAAAAAATAATTTAGTAAAATTTTAAATATCTTTAATTATAGATTATTAAAAGTAGATTATAAGTACTATAACTAAAAAAGTACTTTATATAATTTTATAAATAAAGTAAGAAAATAAAAGCTTATATATAAAGGGCTTTATACTATACTAGTATATTTTAATCTTTTTAAGTAATAAAGCTACTTTCTATTAGTTTATTACTATAATTAATATTTATAATAACTTACTACTTTATTTAAAGTAGTACTTTTTTTTAAACTACTTAAAAAAAGTTTTATATATAGCTTTAGATTATAAATTCTTTTTATATATATTTTTACTAGTTAATTTCTTAGCTATTTATTTAGTTCTAGCTATTATAAGTAAATTAAGTTAAGATATAGTAAAGATTAATATAGTTAACTAGAGTAAAAGTATAAAGAAGTAAAAGTTTTAAATACTTAGTTTAGAAATTATTACTTAAAGTAAATATAAAAGTAAAAGTAAACTAAGTACTATATAACTAGTATAGTACTAGTATAGTACTTAGTTTACTTTTTTATAACTTTAAACTATTACTTTTATAATAAATATTTATAATAAACTTTACTTTAATAGAAAATAAAAAGTACTTTTAATTAGTACTAATATATATAATATTATTAGCTAAAGTTAATAAAAAAATTATATATATAAGTATTTACTATACTACTTATTAATTATTAAGCTTTTACTTTTATTTATACTTACTTTTTTTATTCTATATACTTAAAATAACTATTTTATATTATTTTTTAACTTTAAGCTTACTAATTATATACTTTTATTATAGTTTCTATTTAATATATTTTATACTAATTAAATAAAAGCTACTTAATAGTTTAGATTTTTTAAAGAGTTTACTTCTAAAAATTAAAGTTTTAGCTAAGTTTAATTATAAAGAATAGATAAAGCTTACTAAAGTAATAATTATAGCTTTTAATTATAGTATATACTAATTTTTATAAAGTTTATTTTATTAGTATATAGTATAATTAAAGTAGCTTTTAAAAAAGTTACTTTACTAATTTAAAACTACTATTTAAAAGTACTTTTAGTAATAGTATTATAAAGAAGTTACTTTTATATTTCTTACTTTATACTAATATTAGTAAGTTTATAAATTACTAATATTATAAACTTACTAATATTTAACTATTTTTTTACTTTTAGTTAGTACTTAGTATTTACTTAAATAACTTTATTTACTATTTACTTTTTTTAGTTAATTATTAAAACTACTTTATTATATTATTTTATATAAAGTTTACTTTATAGTATTATACTAAAATACTTTATTACTACTAAGTTTTTTTTTTATAAGTAAAAGCTTAATTATAGCTATTAAAAGCTTTTACTAACTTTTTAATATAAGTTTAAGCTTTACTTTAGTAAGTATAAGTATTATTAATAAACTTATTAAAAACTTTATTAAGAGTTATATCTTTATATTTAACTATAATAGTAGTATAGTTATATTAATAGTATAATAAAACTTTAGTAGTACTTAAGTAAATTAGTATTAGATCGAAGTAAAAAAGTAAAGTACTTACTAAAATATATTTACTTTTATAAGCTTTTTTATAAATTTTATATATACTAAAGTTACTACTATAAATATAATACTACTTTTTATAAATAGTTATTATAAAGCTCTTAAAAGTACTATTAAAAGTACTATTAAAAGTAAATTTACTAGAAGTTATAAAGCTTTTAAAATAAGCTATATATTAAAACTTTACTAAATTAAGCTAAATAGTAAAGTTTTTAGTAAAAGTATAAATATAGTTAAAGATAGATTTATTAGAAACTAAAAGAAGTACTATAAATAATATAGTAAGTAATAAAAAAGAAGAAGTAATAAAGATAGAAAAATAAAGTAACTAAAATAAGTAACTCTTTTATATCTACTTTTAAGTAACTCTAATATACTACTACTAGAGTAGTAGTAAACTACTTTATATTTAATAAGTAAAAGTATAACTCTATTTACTTAAAACTATTATATAATTTAAATATAATACTTTATAAGTTTAAACTTAAGATTATAATTACTATAAATTAATCTATAATTTTACTTTAAATTAAAATCTAATAATATAAAATAGTTTATAATTTACTATAAATCTTATTAAAAATATATTATAACTTTATATTTTAAAGAATTAGTAATATACTATAAATAGAGAGTAGCTCTTAGGCTTTACTTAGAGCTTTAGTAGGGTAGTCTAGTTCCTAGAAACTAACCTAATAGGTAAACCTTATAATTATAGTAAGATAGCTATTATAAAATATTCTTAGACTTATAAAGGTTAGACTTAGAGTAACTAATAAAATAATTATAATAAATATTAGACCTAGGTACTAGGAACTTAGCGTTATAGGTACTTTTAAGCAACCCTTAGTTAGCTATAGGCTAGCACTAGGCTTACTATAGGTATTTAATATATATCCTATTCTATACTAAGTATATTTATTTAGTATACTATACTTCTTTTTAATTACGTTTAGTCTAGTAGTATAAAATAGGCTAAGTTATAGATAGCTAATAGAGTAGCTCTAAGGCTAGATAACTAGATAGAATTAGATACTATACGTACTTCAAGGTATAGAGCTCTACGCTTTAAGACGCAACGCAAGAAAAAGGGGGGCTATTATTATAGGTACTTTTCCCCCTACCTAAAACCTCTCTTTGAGCCTCGCCCTTTGAACCTCCCTTTAAGCTCCTTGGGTACCCCTAGGATTACCCTTAGAGCTACTTAGGATTACGTGCGCTCCTTAGATATATAAACACCTTTGTAAGCCTATGAATCCCTTAAGGATTCGTCTCGCTTCATCAATATACCTATTGTTCCATTATATCTGACTCCTGCCAAATACTCCTCACATCAAGACTGTCGCACACGCTACTCCTACAAGGCCTGCAGAGGTTGCATCTTCGATTAATAAGCAAAGCGAGGTATTCGACTAGACAGCCTAGTAAGTCAAACAACGAACTATTTAAGCATCCTACTAATTAGTCCAGAACATCAAACTTGGGATAAAGAGTGTAGAGTGTAAGCTTAGCTATAGCTCAGCCACGGGCCTAATTTCAGGCCCGCGTTGCGTGAACAGGGATTAGAGAGTGGAAAAATTAGCCTTAGGCAAAATTGTTACTAAGGAAATAAAACTCTTGTTGTACTAAAAGGATAGGTACATTCTACCGCCATTTTCAGTGGCAAATGCCGACCCCTTCGTAGGGCATTGTTGTTTGTGGTGAGTCTGTATAGTGCAACCTAAATCAATCCACACGTATTTGATTCGTTGCTCAGCTGCAGCCTGACAAAAGCCTTCGATTTTGCGATACCCATGTTTCAGTTTGTAATCTTCTCTACTCAGATCCTGGAATGTAACTTCCCCCCGGCCTAGGTGTGAGATAGTATAGCGTATGGTGGGATAGCATCGCTAGTAAACTCTTCAAGGAGGCGCTTCTTCACATTGAGAAGCCTCATGATGGCTTTGAGTAACTGATGTGACAAGTAGGTCTAGTCAAAAAGGCAAGCATGCTAGCCCACTCTACCGGCAAGAAAATCAGATCTATAGAGAATAGAAAGCTTACATGCTCCGAGTTTCCCATGCTATATCCAAGATCAACATTAGTGCAATATCTCACGTCTGGAGTCAGACATTCCGTATTCGGGTAGTAAGATAATCGGCGTCGAATGGTCCAGCGCAGCCAATAGGAAGTAGGTACTAACCTAAAATTAGTAAGATAAGTAGAGCATAGTTATTGAGTCAAGTACCGTGCAATAAGTTAGTGTTAGTACCTCTATACCTATCCGACCTCTCTCGGAGCCCCCTGCAGAGCCGCGAAGCTGACATAATGCTTCCCGATCACGTACATATCTACTACACCACAACACTCATCCAGTATCTAGATGATTCTGACATTACCACCTGGCTCTACTCCACCTAATTCATTATTTGCCTGAATATGTCCACTTGCCACTACAGCACAACACTTGATTATCGTAGTAATATCCACAGGCACTCTACTGAGAGCATATGACATTGAGAGACGAAATCTACCTAATGTGTAGTGTACATTTATGCCTCGTGTCAATACCAATCACCTCCAATCTCGTTCGCTCTAAGTTTCTTAGGGTTCGAAGATAGGATTCGTTGACCAGGAATGGTGTCTGTGAAAGCCCCCTCGAAGACGCCACTTACTGCTCGGCGTCCAACTTCACAAAAACTGTCATATTTGTCGTTTACTCCAACAATAGCGGCCCATTCATCATCATCTGGACTTCGGCCCGGCCCTAGGTCACTCCATCTGGTAGCAATCAAAGCTTGTTTGAAACGCTCTGAAGATTGAGTTTTGACTGTCTTATCCTCAACAAGTTTCAGCTCAAACAGATATTCCGTTGGGCACTCAGGGCAGCGGCGCATTGGCCTACAACGACTACAAAGGGGGACAGACCCGATTGTTTTATGACCCACAACTTTGTCTTTAAGTTGTGTGGCGGCATTTTGCGAGCTGACTGGTATGTGATCAAGCATACACTTTGGTATAGAAGTGAGAATACCGTGCTTCCAGTGAGCGCATACGCTGAAGTATGGAATGAAGTCGGCTCTATTAAAGAGAAGCAAGCGCTTCGCAGCAATTCCCATTCCAGCCTCCACAAAATGCTGAGACTTGACTCTCATCATAACATGACCTTTGTTAGTCACGTGGTACATACTCTCGTGCACCCAAGCTGAATATGGGTCTCTCCATCGGCGTGCAAGTGTTTGGTGGGGAATGCCGAATTCAGGCCCAAACTCCCATGAGCGTCTGGAAAGTTGAACGAAGGCGAAAGGAAGTGTGCGGCCGTCAGTGATGCGTATACGTGGTGGCGGAAGATGTATGTTTGTCCGGTTGGGGCACTCAAAAAGCGGATTCAGAATGTTATGAGGCTTGAGGGTTTCTAGACCGGGTTGTATGCGTAAGTGCCACTGAGCACAAGGAAAACAGAGAAGATGGCGAGGAAGTTTGTAGTCCATTTCCAAAAGAAAATTGAGACGGTAGGACCGATTTGCTGGGTCTGATAGTAACTTGTGAGGATGTTGGCCAAGCCGTGTGTACATTGTACGACAAGTTGATGAGAGATTTGCAACATCAAGAGGTGTCAAGAAATCAGCGACGCGGAGCCATAGTTCGGGTGATACACCGCTTAGCATCGAAGTACCATCGGCTTTTGAATAATCGTAATTTAGTGAGGTTTGGTGAGATGTTTCCTCAACGGCATCCAGCTCCTCATTGAAGGTAAATGCATGCATCATTTCTGTTAGATCTTTTCTCTCTCCTGTATCTTTATCGAGGAAATCGTCAGCTTTGGACATTTGATGAACCTTGGTTAGCTTGGTGGGGGATGACTTTGTTGCTAGAGTTGGAAGTGCCATGTTTTGCATGACTGCATCATTGCGATATGACATCGGTGCCGATCTCGAACTCTGTTCTTGCTGGCGCAAAGGTGTATCATGCTGTCGTTGTTCTTCTGAATTTCTGTGGTGTTCGGCTAACAGTGCGGTTGTTTGTAGATATGTGCGAGCAGGGTTATTGTTAGAAACGACTGTGGAATAACGGTTGCATCGAAACTCTTGGGGCGCAAGGTCGGCAGGATTGTATGCAGGAAGCCGATCATCTCTATTGGGTAAGTCCATGCTTTGACTGATGAAGCTACCGGAATCCTGGCGTTGGGAGTTGGTCGCTATTCTGGAATCAAGCATCTCTCCATCAGATTGGCTATATGAGCCTCTCTTTGATAATTTCTTGCGGGATTTGGGGTCATTACTCGATCGCTGGCCGAAAAGGGAGCGGAATCCACTCTTTTTTGGTGCCCCATCTGCCATTTTTGACATTTGCGTGTAGTGAAAGACTTGGGTTCGGCTAAGAAGCCGATGAAGTCAAGTAATATCTTCGAATTGTCCGAGATAATGAAATCTACAGCAGAACTGTGGGACTAAAGATAAGGCTCTCCTGAGAAGAATGCAGGCACGTGGAAGGACGCAAAGATCAGGACAGTAGGTATTTGATGATCGTCATAGCGCAATGTCGGTCTTGGCAAAACTTCCGCCATCATCCGCATTTACCTACCCATCTGTCTACTTTTACGCCATTACTAGCTAGATCAGACAGAGCAACATGAAATCAACTAATGGGTAACGGTGATGAGAACATGTGATATTGAGATGTTCAAGATCCAATCGGTAGGGGAACTTGCGCGCATTAGCTATCTCAGGCCACGAACTTTTTCCGTTGGACGCAACGTCTAGCAAGCTTTGATGGGTTTAGATTACTTCACCATGCCTATGTCTTTGGATACTAGTCTAACCGTAGTATTCGCACAGCGTTTCCACCAAGTACGGCTTGTGCCCTTTCGTTATCATTCGAAAATGATTTAGCTATCGCCCCATAATTCGAATTGACGCTATGCCACTCCTTCGCATCCTCCTCCAAAGGCGGGAAGAACGGGTGGTCGGTGCCTATGTAATTTCAGCGCCCCATTATCTTGCATGACTAAATCTCGAGCTTACCAAAGAGTAGTCGATCTGAACCAGATGCTTCTAGAGCAGCATTGAAACCAGTCTCAGAGTAAATAACAGCATCTAAAAATATGTTTGATTTAAGTATATCCCATATATCTCTTCTCTTATCCGTCTTTCCATGCTTTCTGAGATGCGCGTCGTGCAATATACAGGACTCTATTCGGCCAGCAAGGAAGGGTAATGTACCGCCAGAGTGTGCAAGGAGAACGTTTAAATTTGCAAAACGATCCCATACTCCACTCAGCAGCATTCTGGTTACCGCAATGGTTGTCTCTAAAGGGAAGCCGAGAGAAAGGGGAAGCACATGGCCATAGTCACTGGCACGTGGTCCGTAGACGGAGGTAGGGAGGCCGTAGTGTGGATGCAAGAAAATGAGTTGTTGATGTTTCTCCAGTGCAGCGTATATAGAATCCAGCTTGGCATCGTCTAGGCCTTGGCCTAAGCCTGAAGTGCCCATGATGACACCACGAGCGAACTTTAACGTGGCTAGTCTCTCAATCTCGGACGTGATAACTTCAGTTGATGCCGACAACGGCAGTGTCCCAAAAAAGTACAATCGGCCTGGATATTGCGAACATTGGTTGTTGATATCGTTGTTGATATTCCTGGCCGCTTCGCCAGCTTCCTCTTTAGGTAGAAAGTCTAGCCAAGGGTTTGCAAGGGATATGACTGATTTGTCGATTCTGTGGAGATCCATGAATGCGATTTTCTCTCTGATCTCGTAGTATTCCGATCCAATTGGGCGACCGCGAGATGTCGAGGGCGTTGATGGGTCATCTTCGCCAGGAAGAATAATCAGGCGTGCAGAATCAGGAGCATCAGGGAAAGTCCGGACATATGGTACAGTAGTCCTTGACCGCAGGAGCTCCATGTACTTTGGAGGATAGACATGAGTATGGATGTCGACGATAGGCATTGTGATACACAAGGGTGCAGAGAAAATGCGTGGTTGTTGGTTGTTCTCGTTTTCGTTGATACAGAGCCACAATGGTGGGGTAGCTCAAATGCCCCGCCCCAATGACCTCTCCTCCATCCTACCTTTCTGAAGAAGTCAAGGACGACAAAGTGCCACTTTTGTATACTGAAAATTGCAGTGATACGGTTGAGAATAGTTCATCATGGCCGGTTCAAGCCCAAGTCCTCAGGAAGACATTTGGGGGCAGGTCCCTGGCTTTGAACTCTTCGTCTACGTCGAAGACGATATCGCCAACGCCCTCGTCCTTGAATCCCAGCTTCCTATAGACCCCTCTTCCCATAGCACTTCCTTCAGTGGTACACTCAAGATTGCCCCTCTGCTTTGCCTCTGCCAACCCTGCTTGGACCAACTTGGAGGCAATGCCATGACGCTGAAAGGCAGGATCTACTGCACACATCTCCAGAGTGAGGACCGCGGGCGGAGCGCGGTCTGACTCTGACACTTGCCTGACATACTCGATACGCCGCTTCCACAAGGAGCGAAAGATTTGATCACCAAAACGCTTTTCGGTATCGTCGAGGTTGTTAAGTACCTGAGACATGTCACCAGTAAATGGATCGCCCCAGCCACCAACAAAAGATAGCTGGACCCATATTGCTAGACCGGCGACCCTCCGCTCGCCGTCCTTGTTGGGGTCTGGGACGGTAGCCTTGAGGAAGATGGTGTTGGGTCTGCCTTGTTTATTGATGGTAGGTGACTTCCAACGCTTGATCATATCTCGAGCGTTGGCTGCCTGCCCAAGTTCTGTGTCCCAACCAGGATTCATGGCAATCCAAATCGAGTCCTTGACCTGGCGACCAAAGGCCTCGGACACGCAATGGGTGCCCTGAATGATGTCCTTTTCAGTCTCCACTGGAGAGACAATGATGCCATCCTGGGGGTTTGTCATGCTGGATGGCTTTTTATGGCGGGTCAGAAATGGATGTTGAAGTAGGTAATCAATGGTCCGATCAGACGTGGCGTGGGTCATCAAGCACTAACAGGGGTGGCTTGGACCACGACGCGTCGGTCGCGATTCGCGTTGACCTCGCGAAACTAATCATCAACTTCTTTGCCTCCCCCTCTCTGCCTGCCTGCCTTCACAAGCATCCATAATGCCAGGCGCAATATCACAAACACCAGCAAAACGGGCTCTCGCCGACGCCTCCAACAATCGCGCCAATGCCCTCCCAACGCCCCGCTCAGCAAAGAAGCTGAAGCTCGACAATGGCAAGGCCAGGACGGGGCCGGCCTTCAAGCCAGTCAAGTCCTCATTCAACTCGGGCCAGGAGATGTCGAGCGAGTTTGAGGAGACGCTGGAGAAGATGACGCAGGACATGGAGACGCTCAAAGAAAGCAACACGGAAAAAGACCAACAATGGCGGCGGCCACCACTCGCTGCGGACTTCCACGAGTCGACCCACAAGCTTGTCTTCCAGCAGATCGAGGCAGAAGAAGGTGTGCTCAGTGGTGGCAAGACAACGGTCAAGCTCTTTGGTGTCACAGAGGTACCCACCCACCCACAGTGACCCTCTCATGCTTTGAGCTAACACGCGACTTCTAGAACGGCCATTCCACTCTCCTCCACGTCACTGGCTTCATGCACTACTTCTACATTGCCGCCCCAATAGGCTTTCACCCCAACGACTGCGATGCCTACAAAATTTACCTTGAGTCCGAAGCGCAAAAGCAGCTCAGCCCACACTCCGCTGTCATCCACTCGGTCCAAATGACAATGAGAGAGAATATCCTGGGCTACCAGGGCAATCAGAAGAGTCCATACCTCAAGATTACAGTCATGGATCCCAAAATGATTGGTCGTGTGCGCACCATGGTCTCCGAGCACGCAAATTGGAAACGACTGTGGCCAGACCTCGGGCAGGAGGGTATACTCACGTTTGACAACATTGCCTATGTGCTACGGTTTATGATTGATTGCAAGGTAAGCGCCACAGCCTCAGATCAGCCACTTTCCGCTGACGTTTTAGGTCACTGGCATGTCCTGGGTTGAAGCGCCCGCCGGCAAATACAAGCTGCTCAATCCTAGAGACCAACACTCAAACTGTCAAATCGAGGCTCAGATACATTACAGCGACCTGATTGCTCATTCTTCTGACGGCGAATGGGCGAAGCTTGCCCCACTTCGCATCCTCTCCTTTGACATCGAATGTGCTGGTCGCAAGGGTATCTTTCCAGAAGCCAATATCGACCCTGTCATTCAGATTGCCAATGTTGTTACACGATTCGGTGAGCCCAAGCCCTTTGTTCGCAACGTTTTTTGTATGGATACAGTCAGTCCTATCGTAGCTACAGAAATTCTTTCATTCAGCAACGAGGGTGAGATGCTAATGAAGTGGCGCAATTTCCTTGAAGAAGTTGATCCGGACGTTATAATTGGCTACAATACCTCTAACTTCGATTTCCCCTATCTTCTGAGCCGAGCAAAACATCTGAAACTACCTAATTTTCCTTACTGGACACGTCTCAAGACGGTGCAGTCCAAAGCCGAGAGCTCCAAATTCTCGAGCAAACAGCTCGGTAGTCGTGACACGAAGAATACCAACACAAATGGCCGCCTGCAGCTTGATTTGCTGCAGCTTATCCAACGAGACCATCAATTGCGTAGCTACACCCTCAATTCCGTCTGCGCGCATTTTTTGAAGGAACAGAAGGAGGATGTTCATCACAGTATGATTACTGAGCTTTATAATGGCGACGCAAACTCTCGACGGCGGTTGGCGGTATACTGTCTCAAGGATGCTTATTTGCCGCAGCGTCTTTTGGATAAGTTGATGTGTCTGGTCAACTACACTGAGATGGCCAGGGTTACTGGTGTGCCATTTAACTATCTTCTAGCAAGAGGTCAACAGGTTCGATTTGTCAGTCAATTATTTCGCAAAGCCCTCGACCACCAGCTCATTGTCCCTGACCTGGATGTAAAGGCTCCAGGCAACGATCAGTACGAAGGTGCGACTGTTATTGAGCCGAAGCGAGGGTATTACAAGCAACCTGTCGCTACTTTAGATTTCGCCTCCCTATATCCCAGTATCATGCAAGCGCACAACTTGTGTTACACCACCCTACTTGACAAGGCCACGGTGGAGAAATTGAAAATGAAGAAAGATGAAGACTACATTGTCACTCCAAATAATGACATGTTCTGTACGGCCAAGACTCGAAAGGGCCTACTATCCCAAATTCTTGAAGAACTTTTAGGGGCGCGTAAACGAGCAAAAAAGGAGTTAGCTGTCGAGACCGACCCCTTCAAGAAGGCCGTGTTGAATGGTCGCCAGTTAGCATTGAAAGTCAGCGCAAATTCCGTCTATGGGCTCACTGGCGCTACAACCGGGAAGCTACCCTGTCTTCCTATTGCCAGCAGTACCACCAGTTTCGGCCGCCAGATGATCGAGAAGACCAAGGCTGAAGTTGAAGCGAAATACAACATCGCCAATGGATACAGCCATGATGCCGAAGTCATATATGGTGATACTGATTCAGTCATGGTCAAATTCGGTACATCAGAATTGGCGGAGGCGATGAAATTAGGGGAGGAGGCAGCCGACTACGTGTCCTCGAAATTTGTCAAACCAATTAAGCTTGAGTTCGAGAAAGTCTACTTCCCATATCTACTTATCAACAAGAAGCGTTACGCAGGTCTGTATTGGACGAATCCAAACAAGTGGGACAAGATGGACACCAAAGGAATTGAGACTGTCCGTCGAGATAATTGTCGGCTTGTCCAAACAGTTATCGAGACATCCTTGCGCATGTTGCTCATAGATCAAGATCCGGAGGGTGCACAAGAGTACGTGATCCATCTAAGAGCAACCATAGCTACTAACATTTATCAGTTTCGTCAAGGAGACAATTTCAGACCTTCTACAAAACAAAGTCGACATGTCAAATCTTGTCATTACCAAGGCACTCACTAAACAAGAAGACAAGGAAGGCAAAGGTGGATACGCCAACAAACAAGCCCACGTAGAACTTGCAGAACGAATGAAGAAACGAGACGCCGGCTCTGCGCCCGCCTTAGGCGATCGTGTACCATACGTTATGGTCAAGAGTGCCACTGGTGCCAGAAATTTTGAAAAATCCGAAGATCCAATGTACGTTCTGGAGAACAACTTGCCAATCGACACGAAATACTACCTAGATAATCAACTTGCGAAGCCCCTTGGTCGAATCTTTGAGCCTATTCTCGGAGAGAAAAAAGCAGCATCATTGCTTACTGGGGAGCACACACGTTCCATCACCGTTGCCGCGCCTACAATGGGCGGCCTCATGAAGTTTGCGAAGAAGACGCAAACATGTATGGGATGCAAGAAGCCGCTCACTAAAGCGCACGAGAAGGAAGGTGCTGTGTGCGAGGATTGTCGTCCGCGCATTGGTGAGCTGTACCAAAAATCCTTGAGCAAGGTCAGCGAATTGGAAGTTCGTTTCTCACGCTTATGGACGCAGTGTCAGCGATGTCAAGGCAGTGTACATTGTGAGGTTATTTGTGAGTCAAGAGACTGTCCCATTTTCTACATGAGGATGAAGGCTAGAAAAGATGTTGAGGATGCTGGCAAGGAGTTAGTGCGGTTTGACCAGGACGCTGCGCTTTGGTAGAGAGCATGTCAAATACAGGGTACATTGTGTATAATATCTGTATCTTTGAACTCGAAGCAGCACTAGTATAGATATGTTAGACCCTGATTTACTTTTTCCCACGGTTTTCACATGGCACTGAACCTAGACTCTGCCCAACTATAATCTAGCTCCTAATCTCGCCTTTCGTTTCCGTAAGTTGCAAACCGGGCCGATACGATGGCTAGGATGACTGGTCAGAATGTACCCCACTTAAACCTAGACCAGTATGATGACTTTTGGCAGCCGAGGAAAAATTTGTCGCACAGGCTTTATTGGTCCCACTTTATTGGGTCAGGTATAAAGTGTGTTTAGGGGCCGGCTATGTGTGGCTATCTAATCTGATGATCTGTTTCACCTAATTGCCTCCCACCCAATCCATGCCCATGAAAGACAAGGCTGTGCCTGAGGGTCAGCAAGTCGCAATCAGTGACAAACAACATGTTTTTATCTCGGCAGAGGACAATATTGAGGTAGCTGAGACGGGTAGCGGGAATGGTACTCAAGCGGGGCCACAATCACTCGTCCCATTGAGAATGAAGCTCATTTCGATTCTGTTGGTGACTGCGGTCGGATTTGGGTCCCATTGGAGCAGCGGAGTGACGGGTGCAATGAAGACCACATTGAAAAAGGTAAACGGGTGTTTTGTACTTTACTATTAGTTGTAAGATTAACGATAGCAATGGCAGAAACTGCACATCAATAATGCGCAATATGCGGTCCTAGAGGCAAGCGAGGATTTCATGAAGACGACACTCATCTTTGCAAGTGGTCTATTGACTGATCGAATTGGTGGTGCAAGTTAGTCAGTTTTCTTATAAAGCTGGGCGAATATTTTACTGATACGCCTTAGGTGCTATGCTTTGGGGCAACGTAATCTATAGCATTGGCGCCATCTTCATCGCTGCAGCTACCACCGTACGCTCATACCAATTCATGATCTTTGGGGTCGTCGTACAAGCATTAGGCGATATTGCCACGCAAGTCGCACAATATAAAGTGTTCAGCTCCTGGTTTGCGCCATCAAATGGCTTCGCCTCTACGCTAGGACTGGAACTGGGCATTGGGAAGATTGGATCATTCGTTGGGAAAGCGACAGCAAATGTGATTGCCAAAAAGACAGGGGATTTTTCCTGGGTCTACTGGACGGCCGTGTTCATGAATCTATTCACCAATGTCATAACAGTAGTGTTTTGGTTCTTCACACGTTGGTGTCATAAAATGTATGCTGGCATGCAAGACCCTGCGACGGGAGAGAAGTTGACTGAAAAGAGCAAGAAGTTTGAGTTTGGGAAAATGTTGAGACTTCCTTGGACATTTTGGAGCGTTGTTGGGTTCTCGCTTTTCCAAACAAGTACAGCACTGATTTTTTCGCAGAACGCGACTGAGATGGCAGAACAACGCTTCAAGATTACAGCGATCAAGGCAGGTTGGTACTCAGCCATGTCGCAATATCTTGGCTTCTTCCTGGTCCCTTTGGTCGGAATGTTTGTTGACGTGCTTGGAAACCGGGTCAGCCTCATGCTCTTCTGTGGCTTAGGTATGCTGCTGTCCATGTGCCTGGCCGCATGGGGTCCAACTATCAGTGGCACGGCGGCATCGTTTGGCATCTACGCGGTAGCATCTTCATTTGGTCCTACTGTCATCATCGACAGCATTCGGACGTCGATGAGGTACCAGGAGGTTTTTGGATCTGGCTATGCTGTCAAGATTGCCATCAACAACAGCATGAGTATCATCGTACGCATTGTCACAGGAGTCATTCAGGACGCAGATAAGAACTCGTACGATAGGGTGGTAGTTGTGTATGTCGTTCTTGCGACCGGGTCTGTACTGGTGTCGAGCATTCTATTTGGGTACAGTTTTCGGACTGTGGATGTGGGCCAGTTGCAGTGGACGAAGGTGCAGAGACAGCGTAACGGCCAGCTGATCAATGGGCGCAAGGAGGTGGCTGAAAGCGAAGAAGGGCTTGCAAGGAATAGAAGGATGGGAATCGTGCTGTTCAGCGCATTGTTGCTCCTGATTGCTGGCGCGTGGGCGGCATATTTCTGGGGCGTGGCCACAGGCAACAACAGCTGAGGTAGGAGCATGGCCACGTGATTGGGTTGGGGGTCTCGGCTCGAGTCCCCACCACCCCACCTGGCTTATCATCAAGATTATCGAAGCTCGTGTGCACCTTCCGTGTCGGGCGTCAGTCCTTCATGTATTGAACTAGTAAGACATGGCCGGACGTGGCCGCCGAAGACGCCGCACTTCTCGGCCTATGTTCTAAATGAATTTCTCTTCTTCCTGCACGCGACACCACGTCCATAGCAATGGCTGGCTCCACGGTCGAACAGGCAGTTGCCAAGGACGACTTGATCATTCCCGCAAGTCCATTCCCCAGCTTGCCAACATGCACACTAGAGATAGGTGCTAACTGCCGCCTGACAGCTTATTGACTTTGCCCCCTTCCTCTCTAATGACCCTGCTGCGAAGCAATCGACTGCCCAAGCCGTGCTCCAAGGTTTCCAGGGCGCAGGCTTCATCTACCTCAAGAACCACGGCATTCCTCCATCCGTTGTCTCTAATGTCTTCTCTCAGAGTGCCAAGTTCTTCACCCGCCCACAGCACCAAAAGGACGCCATGGCATGGTACTCGGCGGCCGCAAACCGAGGATACGTGGCACAGGGCCGCGAGAAGCTCGTTGTGTTGGAAGAGACGGGCACAGAAGAGGAGCTGCGCAAAATCGTGCCAGATTTGAAGGAGAGCATGGAGATTGGGCGCGACGATCAGCCCGAGACGCCCAACATGTGGCCAAGCGGAGACGATGACGCTGTCGTCTTCAGGAACGACATGGTGGCTTTTTTTCGGACATGTACCAACCTACATATGCACGTCATGCGCGCCATCGCCCTGGGATTGGGTATAGATGAGAAGTGGTTCGATGGCTTCACAGACGCGGGTGATAATACCCTACGACTTCTGCACTACCCCAGCGTACCCAAGAGCATCTTCAAGCGGGATGATGGCCAACTGCAGGTCAGGGCGGGGGAACATAGCGACTACGGCTCCATCACGCTCCTCTTCCAAGATATCCGTGGTGGTCTGCAGGTTCGCTCGCCCAGGGGCACTTTTGTCGATGCAACACCTATACCAGATACCATCGTCGTCAATGCCGGCGACCTTCTAGCGCGATGGTCGAATGACACCATCAAATCAACCAAGCACCGCGTAGTTGAGCCTCCATCCCGGCCTGAGGATGCGGACAAGGACACTTATCCTGCCCGCTATTCGATAGCGTACTTTTGCAATCCAAACTACGAACGAATGATAGAAGCAATACCAGGAACCTATGAGAGCACGGGGAGAAAGTATAGTGATGTTACTAGTGGAGACTATCTGGTACAAAGGCTTACAGCAACATATTAAAATTGAATGAAACACATCATGTAAACTGATCGTACTGGTAGACATTTGCTGCTACTAAAATTGTAATCCAAAGAGAGTGCATGGTCCTGAAGTTATTTTTTCTCTGCCAGTCGAAACGTATTTTTTAATCTTTTTATTATTATCCTATAACATCCCCTATCAAGAGCACTTTTTCGGTACTGCACTTTGAATATTTCATGATCGCAAAGTATGAGCAAATTCTCTCAGATAATCCCTTGTTGCAGCTCACATGTTGCCGTTGTTAGTATGCTACTAAGTATTGTCGCTGTCGCGTAGTGGGGCCAAATCGCAATATACTAAACCGCTATCGCCCAACATACCTTCTTGGCGGTCTGGAAGGTTACATCGAGCATTGCGATCAGCATGCGGGGAAGAGCATCCTTGCTTGCCATGCCATAAAAGCACATAGGTCGGTGCGATAGCGCACATACTACACAACAAAATTCATGTTCTTGTCTAGCTAACCTTCGAGTTGACTTCATTTGTGATTATGTCTATAATCCAGCAATGGGCTTTTGTTATTACTTTTGGCTTGACGGCAGCGCTTCAATCGCTACCCCCCGTACGATGGACTAACACGAGCACGACAACACCCGGCTTTTCGCTCTTGGAATCCCCAAAAACGATATATATAGACAGTAAATTTTCACAAGTTCGGGACACGAAAGGTCTTACACTGATACCACCCTCGGCGTACAACTTTGCAGCGACCTTCGTCCAAGATCTCACAGTGCTCTTCGGTGGCAACTGGTCATTAGAAGAGGTTGATGTGTTGCCCACTTCTGGTATCATCCTCGGTCCATTTAGGGGCGACCTCAGTGAGCTCACGTACGAGGATGGAATCGCGACTGAAGAAGGCTACGAGTTAGATGTTGCCAATGGTGTTGTCTATATTGGAGGCGCTGGGGCACGAGGAATGTTCTATGGCAGTCGCACGCTACTTCAGGAACTATTGCATGCAAATGGCTCCGCATTGCAATCAGGTCGTATCATGGATGCACCAGCATACGCCACACGTGGATTCATGTTAGACGCCGGACGAAAGTGGTATTCAGCAAGCATACTTAAGGAGTTGTGTTCATTCGCCTCTTTCTTCAAAATGTCTGAGTTTCATTATCATTCCAGTGATAACTACCCTCTCAATCGAGGATATAACGAGACATGGAATGAGGTCTTTTCTCATTTCTCGCTGTATCCCGAAAACAACACGGAGCTGCGTGGCATCATTCAACGAAAAAATGAGACACTATCTCGCCGAGAATTTGAAGATTTCCAACGACACTGTGCAAATAGAGGCGTGACCGTTGTGCCCGAGATTGAAGCCCCTGGTCATGCGCTTGCAATAACGAAATGGAAGCCAGAACTTGCGTTGGCAAAGAAGGACCTACTAAATCTTAGTCATCCAGATACTGTTCCAACAGTGAAGGCCATCTGGTCAGAGTTTCTCCCCTGGTTTCAAACTAAGGAAGTCCACATTGGTGCAGACGAGTATGATCCAGAGCTCGCAGACGATTATATTAACTTCGTGAACGAGATGGCAGAATTCATCAAATCTACAGCTGGAAAACGTATCAGGATATGGGGCACCCAGGAACCTTCAGAGACTCTCACCATCTCAAAAGATATCATTATCCAGCATTGGCAGTATGGGCAATCAGATCCCGTTCAACTTCAGAACGAGGGCTACGACCTCATCAATTCCGAAGACTGGTGGGGCTACATGAGTTTGAAGAATGATCATAGTCCAATCTTCCCTGCGACATACCCACAGTTTTATAACGTCACACGGACTTTGAACTTTGCAAACTTAAAAGATTGGCAATGGGAGCCTTCAGTGTTTAATGCTGTGAATATAAGCCAGCAGCTTGAAACAGGGGCAAGTGGGAACAAAGGTGCGATATTAGCAGCCTGGAACGATAATGGTCCAGAAGCGACAACGCAACTTGAGGCTTATTATGCGATGCGTCAAGGCATTCCAGTGGCAGCCGCGCGGGCATGGTCTGGAAAGCGAGGCGTCATTATCAATGCGGATACATTAAATGAAAGTCTTGCATTCTTGGTACGTTTACGTAGAGGAGAGATGGCGTTGTCTTATTTTACACACCTACGCATTCACGATATTCCATTCAAGCTAATCATACGTACTAGGCCCCAAAAGCACCCGGTCAAAACCTCGACCGCAGAATCTCTACCTCACAGAATGCACCAAATATCACTCCGCTCGTGAATTGGACACGGTCTCTATCTGACTCTAGTAAAGTCCTAATTGGAAAAGGCTCATATGGTCCCCCATATACACTCACCCTGGAGATTTCGTCCCCATTCGCGCTTTGTGGACCAGATACTTCCCTCTCTTTATCTAACGTTCCAGCCAAGAATACAAGCAACAAATCAAGTACACATCTCATATTTAAGACAACAGATAACTTCCATTACCCCTTACGCTCCGTCTCTATTACCAATGGTCACGATCCAGGCCACCCTGGTAGAATCTGGTCGAACCAGACACAATCTTCACATATAACTGTACCTATTACGCTACCTACTACCTTGAGAATTCAAACTGATATAGTCAATGGTAGTCGGGTGTGGGTAGACGGGTTATTTGCGGGTCGATTTGAAGTATTTGTCTTCGGTGGGAGGAATCTACTTTTAAGTTGGAGCCAGATAGCACTTGTTGCACCTTTAGGTTATATTGAGGGAGGTATTAATACTTTATTATTAGAACGTAGTATAGTAGAGTAACTCCTAGGAAGATTAAAGCATTATTAAAGATAGGAGTAGTAAGGTAGCTAGAGGAAGTAGTTTAAAGTATAAGGGGCCCAGGCACGAACGAGTGAGAACCCCGCACGTTATGCCGGATTCAAGTCTTGTTGAAATTTTGAGCAAGATTAGAAAGAATTTCCAAAGCTGGACGAAACAAGTTGGCTCTACGGTTACTTCCAAATCAGAGCTTAAAAATAGGCTGAAGATGACTTCACTGCCTTGACGATTAAAGAATTTGCCGCGAGTCTTGGCAAGGATTCGTTGAATCAATTCATGATGTCCTATATCAGCTATTCGGTGAGAAGCTTACAAGGATGCTGGAAAACCAAAAGAAGAAGGACCTAGGGAAGCTAGCAAGGGAGTTGGAAAAACGTCCTGTTGGTGCTAGAGAGCTACGCCATTGCTCTTGCTGCATCATCAAGTCCCAGATAGGCTTGATACAAGTGGAGAGATCTCATTCGAATTCCCTTTTACAGTGTTCGGTATGGAACAATGCAAGAACGGTGTGATATCATTTGGGAACTCGTCTGTCTGTGACTTTCTGATACCCGAAACTCCAGCTGAAAAGCCTGGCTGTTCTGAAGCAGTCAACATGCCTGATGTATATGGAAAAGAGGTCGAGGACTTGTCTATCAATCCAACACCTGCAGAGATGCCTATGGCGACTTTCCTAGATAACGAAGAGCTAATCGATTACAAGCAACCTTCATAAGATCAAGAACTTAAGTACGTAGCGTGGTTTACAAGCGAGTCGGCCACCCCACCAACGCTGCGCACCCATCCTATCTTGACGCGTAATGGCTTTACACCACGCACCTCAATTGCCTTCAAATGAAGTAGATATTCAGCTCGCTATCGCATCTATTGAAAATCAGCAAGTAGATAGCTCTAGGACTGCTGTTTTCTTATATAACGTTCCTAAATCAACGCTAAATAACTGACGCGCTGGTATCCCTACGCGACGCGATTGCTAGCCTAAACTCAAGGACGCTCAGCTAGCTAGAGGAGGAGGTAATAGTTGATTATATTCGTAACCTAGATTCTTGTAGTTTTACCCTAACTCTAGCTACTATACGTAAGATAGCTAAAAAGCTACTTACTTAGCGTAGAGGTAGCTTTATTAGTATCTACTAGGCGCGCAACTTTATTAAGTGTATAGATAGTCTTATAACGCGTTTTAATTACTTATAAAATAGGTAGTAAGCCTTATATAAAGACCTAGCAACTATAAGTAGTTAGATTAAGTAAGTATAGCGTATAAAAGCTAACGTAGTTTACAAGTAAGCTAGCTATATAAGTAAGTTAGCTACTTTACTAATACTATATACCTCTTTAAGCGTATAACTTAATAACGTAGTAGAGTAGAGAGTATATATTTATATAATAAATTAAGTAGTAGCTTTTCTATCTTTCTTATATATATATAAGTTATACTTAGTCTCTCTATACCTATAAAGTAGACTTTACGTAAGATAACTTAATAAAGTAGTTTTAATAATTAACTAAAAAGAGTAAATAGTAGATATAGCTATCTAAGTAAGTACTAGGTATATATACCTAGTAGCTTACTAAGTACTATGTAATAGGGTTACCTATCGTTAACTACAAGTAACTACTAGGGTTATTAGTAAGTTAGAAGGTAATAGTAAAGGTTTATATATTAATTAGTAAAAACTATAAACAATAGAATAATTCTTACGATATTAATATATTGTCGTTTGTAGTTAATAATTAAATTACTAATACTAACCTAATAATACGTATTTAGAGTAACTATAGATTATAGATTACTAATCTATTAATCTATAATTAATTCTTATCTATATACTTAATAGATTAGAGAATTATATTACGTATTCTAATTATATATTATCTCCTAATTAAGGTTATTACTTTACTTATCCTATACTTTGTTAGCGCTTAAGTCTAAGCTAATTAGCTCTATTTTAATTTCTCTTATTATACCTATAATACTATTCCCTCTTTTTAGTAAGTTCTTATTTCTTTATCCTAGAGTAAAGGTTATTAATCTAGTTTCTTTATTAATATTAAGTTCTTTATCTTCTATCTCTATACTTACTAAGTTTACTCTTTATTATATTTAATTAGTAGACTACGTATTATACTATAGTATTATAATATTTCCTTATTCTTATTATAAATCTTCTAAGCTTTTATTAGTTTATCTTTCTTTAAAGTATAGTAAAGCTTATAAAGTATATATTTATACTAATACTTATTTATTATATAGTTTATCTAGTATATCTCTAGTAGAGTATAAGTTAAAGATATATTATAATAGTAATAAAAGAAATCGAGATAGAACTAATTAGTCCTAGTTCGATTACTAATAAAGTATAAGATAAGTAAAGTAATAACTTATAAGATAATAAACTTAATTAGAAAACTAACTATAATAAAGATATAGAATAAATTTATAAATTTATAATCTTAGTAAATATAAAGTTAGAAAGTACTAAAAGAGTACTAAGTATATAGTTAGTAAGGATGCGTATTAGAATAGTATTAGTAATCTAATTTCTAACCTAGAATACTAACACTTAATATTATATATATAAATTAACTATTATTTATAGTTATTACTTAATTATAATATAAGCTTTTATTATTACCTTTAAATCTACTAATACTATAATAAGCTACTTATAGTTAATAATAAGAGAGCCTATTATAGTTTACTAATTTAGTTATTAAAATAAGTAAAGTATAAGTAGTATATAGTCTAAGCTAATATAAAAGTAGAAAGTTTAACTAAGAAAAGAAGTAAAGTACTTCTAAGTAGTTATAAGTTAAAAAAAACTAACTAGGTAGTAGTTAAGATATACTTAAATAACCTAATTACTAAGAGAAGAGATATATAATTAATAATTAATACCCTAGAGATAGAAAATAAAGAACTATAAAATTATATTAACTAAAATAAAGCTTAGATTAAAGTAATTATAAAAGGATAGAATATAATAGAATAAATTACGTAGAGACTTAAAATAAGTATAATAAAGAAGCTACCTAAAATACTTATACTTAAAAAGTTTAATAAAATAAGAGAGAAATTAAAACCTTTTATAGTATTAATATAACTTTAGATTAATTTATAAGTACTATACTTTAATACTAAAGAGAAAAAGATAATATATATTAGAATATATCTTAAAGAAGATATAATAAAATAGTTTAAACCTTACTAGATATATTATATAATATATACTCTAAGAATATAAAAAGATAAATTAAAAGCTATTTTTAGAAGTTATAAATACTTTATAAAATAAATAAAAGTAGTATTTAAGAATATAGATAATACCTAATAAGCTAAAAAAAAGCTTAAGAAGCTTATATAATATAAAAGTATTCTTAAATATATATTATAGTTTAAATAACTATTATAGAATATAGAATAAAATAAACTATTTTTAATATTATAATTTAAATAAAAACTAAACTTAATAATCTAATATAAAATAATTTATATAAAAAAACTAAAAATACTAAAAGCTTTAAAATACTAGGTAATATAAATTAATAATATTTTTTAAGAATAGAAAAAGAATAAGTATAGAGGGCTAACTTAGAATTATAATAAAAGAAACTCTATAATCTTTAATACTAATAAAGATAAAATAAAAAATAAAAATAAAAACTTTATATACTTTAATTATAGTAAGAATAGCTACTATATAAAAAATTACTAGTTTAAAAAGAAAAAAGATAAAGTATACTATAAATATAAGAAACTAAAATACTTTATAAAAGATTATAGAAATAAAGATTTTAGAAAAAAAGCCTAGACTTTTTATTATAATAATAACTACTATATATATCTTTCTAGTAAGTAAAGAGTAAGATAGTTTTTATAAAAGAATAAAGTAGTAGTAATAAAAGAAAGTAAAATAAAAGTATAGCTAGAAAAGATAGCTTATATAATAGACTTACTAATAAAAGAATTAGAAAAAGAAGAGCTTTAAACTTTATTAATCTAAGCTAAAATACTAGTACTAGATAAAGAAACTACTATAGTTTTCTCTAAAAGACTAAAAAAAAATAAAAAATAAACTAATATAAAAAGTATAAAGTATACTTAGTTAAATATATATAGTTATAATAGCTATATAATAATAAATATAGTAGAATAAAATAAAGAATAGAAGTTAATTTAAAAATACTTACTAGTTATAAGTATAGAAAAAGTATATAAAGACTAAAAAGAATATAATTTTAAAAAGAAAAAGTTTATAATATTCTAGAAATAAATAGAGTAATATATAGTTATAGTAAGAAAAATACTTATATAAAGAGAATAGTAATACTTTATAAAAAAAAATAATAGATTAATAAAGCTTATATACTACGTATACTTATAGTATACTATATTTTAGTAATAATAAGACTTAGTATAGATAAATACTAAATAAGAGATAATAAAAAAATAGATCTAGAATATTTAGTATATAATAAGATATTATAAGTATTATACCTAAATATAAACTACTACTTATATAAAGAACTAAAAGTATAAAACTATATATAGCTAATATAAAATAAAAGATATAACTATATAAAAGTAATTTTAAAGAAAGAAATCTAAAGTTAGAAAAAAATTAGAATACTTAATAAAGAATATATATTATTTAAGCTAAAACTAAAACTATCTAAAGAATATATTTTAAAAAAAGCTATAGTATAAGTATATATATAATAAATATCTAAAATATAAAAACTATAAATATAAAGTAAAGTAATAACCTTAGAAGAATAAATAATTTAAAAAATAACCTAAGTATAAAAAGTTAGAAAGTATAATAAGCTTATATATTATAAAATAAAGTACTTTCTAAAATAAAAAAGTATAAGTTATAATTATTAGTAGAGTTATAAAGAACTTTATATTAAAGAAGTTTATAAAAAAATAAAGAATATACTATATAATATAGAGATACTCTTAATAACTAAGTATAATTAAAGAAAAACTATTCTAAGAACCTATTAGGTTTAAAATAGTCTTCTCTATACTAAAGCTAAAAGGTTTAGAAATTAAGAATATAGTTATAGATAACTAACCTAAAGATTAATTAGAAAATATAAAAAATTAGCTACTCTAAGAAAAAAATATTAAAAGCTAATATAAGTATATATAAAAGAGAGTTCTAGAAGAATATAAGAAGTAAGAGAAATAACTTATAAAACTAAATAATTACTTTCTAGAATACTAGCTATAAGACTTAGTAATAGATTTTAAAAAAAAAAAAAGTATAAGATAGAGCCTAGTTTATTAAATAACTAAAGAAGAATTAAAAATTAAATAAGTATTTATTAAAAATATAATAAAAAAAAGATAAAAATAAAAATTCTAATCCTTAGTAGTATATAAACTTATCTTTATAGATAAAATATATATATATATATATATTAATAACTTTATATAAACTTTAAAAAGACTAACGTAATTATAAATAAGAACTAGTATCTCTTACTCTATATAAATAAAATATAAAATAAGCTATAAAAATCTTAAATCTTTATAAAGCTAGATATCTAAAATACTTACTATTAAATTAAGATTAAGAAAAGTAATAAATAGAAAATAGAATTTAGAATATAGTATAAACTATTTAAATATATAGTTATACTCTTTAGATTAATAAGTATACTAGTAGTATTCTAAGAGAGAATTAATATAGTTTAAAAAAAATACCTAGATATATTTATATTTATATATCTAGATAATATCTTTATATTTATAGAAATAGAAGAAGAATATATATAATATATATACAAAGTACTAGAAAAGCTAGTAGAGAATAAATTATTCTTTAAAATAAAGAAATATAAATTCTATACTAAAGAAATAGACTTCCTTAGATTTATTATTAAACTAAGAAAAATAAAGATTAACTCTAATAATATTAAAGTAATCTAAGAATAGCTATTACTAATAAACTTATAAGAAGTATAATAGTTCTATAAGTTAGTAAATTTTTATAAAAAACTAATAGTAAAATAGTTTAAAATAATAGAACTATTAATAAAACTTATAATAAAGGATTTACTATTTAAAAAGACTAAAGAATATAATAAAGTATTTAACTAGATTAAATAAAAGTTTATAGAAAACCTAGTTATTAGAATATATAACCTAGAACTACTAGTAATAGTAAAAATAGATATATTAAACTTAGTTTATAAAATAGTACTAATATAAGAAGATTAGGTTATAAAGTAAGAATACCTAGTTAAATACTTTTCTAAGAAAATAAAGCTAGTAGAGCTTAACTACTTAATTAATAATAAAGAGATACTAGTAATCTATAAAGTATTTAAGTAATAGAAAGTATACTTATAAAAAGTAAAATACTAAATAAAAGTCTTTATAGACTATAAAAATCTTATAGAATTTATACTAAATAAAAATTTATTATAATATAATATAAGATAGTAAGAGTTTTTATTAATATTTAACTTTAAAATTATATATACTAATAGAAAAGATAATTAGTTAATAGACACCTAAAGTAGAAAACTAGATTTATAAGAAAAAGTAAATACTACTAGTATAGTTCTAGTTAAAAATAAAGATAAATATCTAGTTCTAAATATACTTAAAATAGCTATAATACTTAAAAGAATAAGTAGTAAGCTAAATAAATAGATTTAGAAAGAAATAAAAAAAACTTCTAAAAAAAAAAAAAAAACTTAAGATCTAAAAAAGACTTATAAAGACTTATAAAAGAATATATATTATAAGTAAAATATAAAAAAAGTATATATAATAATTTTATAAACTACTAGTATATAGATACTAAAGTATTAATATAATACTAGATAAGTTTTTAAAAGACTATTATATTCTAAGAATAATATAACTAGTAATAGAAGTACTATAAGATTATATAGAATATTATAGAATTAAGTATAGTAGATATATACTATATAAGATACTATAACTAGTTAAAATACTAGAATAACTCTAAAAAGTTATTATAATAGACTTTATTATAAAGCTACTTAAGTTACAAGACTTAATATTAGAAGTTAAGTATAATAAAATCCTAATAATAGTAAATAAACTTATAAAGTACTTATACTTTAGACTATATAAAAATAAAAGTAGAATAGAAGTTACTATATACTAAGTTCTAGAAATAGTAGTTAGCTAATATAGTATTCTAGATAAAATTATTATAGATAAAGATATAAGGTTTATATTAAAACTATAGAGAATAATAATAGTATTATTAGGAATTAAATATTAAATATTAATAGTATATTACCTATAAATAGATAAGTAGTTAGAACGTATAAATTAAATAATAGAATAGTACTAAAGTTACTACTTTAACTATAACTAGAATAATTAAGTATAATTACTACTTATAGTATAGTTAGTATATAATATTGTAAAGAATATAGTAATAAAAGTATTACTTTTTTTTATAAACTATAGATTTAACTCTAATATATACTAAATACTAAGATTTAAAGTATTTTAGTCTTTAAAAAAGAAAACTTTATTAATAATTTTAAAAAAATATATAATTAACTATAAGAGAATATAGAATTCCTAAAAGATTAGATAGTAAAGTACTATTATAAAAAATACTAAGAGAAACTCTAATTTAAAGAGAGAGAAAAAGTATAGTTAGTATATAGAAATATTAAAAGTAAATAACTAAGTTTAAAACTAGATTATATTAAGAAAAGACTATATAAAATAAATAAAAAAGTTATAGTAGTTATATTTAAATTAAGACTACTAGATAAAATAAAGATATACTTAATATTTTACGTAGTACTACTAGAAGAAGTACTATAAAAAGTAAAACTACTAGTATATAAAGTAGATATATATAAAGAATAAGAAAAATAAAAAGTTAAAAAGATTTTATAATATTAATTCTATAATAGAAGAAATTATTACCTAGTAAAATAGATATACGTAGAGATAAAAAAGGATAACTATAAGAAGATATATAAGAACTAGTAGATAATCTTAATTACTTTAAGAAACTAAAAGAGTTCTAAAGTTAAAACTTTCTAGAGTACTTTATAGTAAATTAAAAAATCTAGTAATACTACTAATAGATAAAGAAATAATAAAAGTACTTAATATAATAGAAACTAGAGTAGCTTTTTCTATATCTTTAAGATCTTATTTAGCTTCTAGTATATAAGACTATTTAGATAACTTAGTATTATTATAAGCTTTTATTTTATAAAAATACTTAATATAAGAATAATACTCTACTAGCTTATAAAAAGTTAACTTATACTTAGCTTTAGCTATAGTTAGCTATAATAATAGTTTCTCTTAAGCTTTATTAATAGCTTACTCTATATAACTTAGTAGAAAGAGATTATATAAAAATTAAATACTTACACTCTATAAGTAAAATACTAGAAGAAATATATTTATTATAGTACTTACTATTATTTAAAGATAGAAGATATAAAAGACTTAATAAAGTATAATAATAATAAAGAAATATTTTAACTCTATTATAAACAATATAAACTATAAAGAGAAGTTTATTATATTAAGAATAAAAAGATATAAATAGTAATAAAGAGTTAGAGATTATTAAAGAAACTAGATAGATAACTTTAGCTTTAGGATAGGAAATTAAAAGCCTATATAAAAGAAGAGATAGTATTATAATAGTAATAAAAGAAATTAAGATAGAACTAATTAGTTTTAGCTTAATTACTAATAAAGTATAAGATAAGTAAAGTAATAACTTATAAGATAATAAACTTAATTAGAAAACTAACTATAATAGAGATATAGAATAAATTTAGAAATTTATAATCTTAGTAAATATAAAGTTAGAAAGTACTAAGAGAGTACTTAGTATATAGTTAGTAAGGATACGTATTATTAGGATAGTATTAGTAATCTAATCTCTAACCTAGAACGCTAATACTTAATATTATATATATAAATTAACTATTTTTTATAGTTATTACTTAATTATAATATAAACTTTATTTATTACTTTTTAATCTACTAATACCCTAATAGGCTACTTATAGTTAATAATAGGGGGGCCTATTATAAGATACTTATTTATATATCTATACTTAATTATAATAAAAAGAGCTATTAACTATACTTAAAAAAAACTATTATTATAGATTATAGAAGCTAAAAAGAAGTATAAGAGGTTATATAAAGTCTCTTATTATATACTAAAAGAATATTAGTTTTATTTTCTTAATTATTAGATATAACTATCTAATAACTAAGCCTATTTATCTTATCTTTATAAGATAAAAGCTTTAAATAATAAGAAGTCTATTATATAGTCTATTTTTCTAGAATCTAAGCTTAACTTTAAAGATACTATAGAGGCTACTTTAGCTCTTATTATATTAAATACTTCTAATGTCTTTCTACTCTCTATAGGTAGTATAAGTCTTCTTAGTTTACTACTAAGTAATCTAGAGAGTTTTAATTTTAGAACTCTTCTAATTTCTTAAAGTAGTTAAAGTTATCTTCTAGTTTCTATATATCTTCTTATAGTTTTCCTTTTATATCTATACTTATCTATTTTACTAAGTAGATTTTTTTCTATTTAAGATTAATACTATAAGATTTTCTTAACTTTTTAATCTTTTTATTCTCTATATATATCTACTTAAATACTAGTAGTTCTACTTCTTAAAGTATTTTTTCTAGTAGTACTACGTAAAATTTTAGGTATATCTTTATTATATTTAGTAGCTTTAATCTATATATAATTAGTATAACTTTTTTCTTTACTTTATATAGTTTTATCTTAATATAATCTAGTTTTAAACTTAATTATTTACTTTTAATATTTTTTTATAATAACTAAACTTTTTCTCTTTTTTTAAATTAGAGTCTCTTTATATATTTCTTATTATAGTATTTTACTATTTAATTATATAAATCTTTAAGTTTATTAGAAAAGTTTTTTCTTTTTAGATACTAAAATACAAGAGATCTTAGTATTTAGTATATATTAGAGTTAAATCTATAATTTATAATAAAAAGTAATACTTCTATTACTATATTCTTTACGCTATTATATACTATCTATACTATAAGTAGTAATTTTACCTAATTATTTTAATTATAGTTAAGGTAGTATACTATTTATATTATATAATTAACTCCTAATTATACTATTATTATTCTTTATAGCTTTAATATAAATCTTATATCTTTATCTATAATAATTTTATCTAGAATACTATACTAGCTAATTATAGTTCCTAGAACCTAGTATATAGTAACTTCTATCCTACTTTTTTTTTATATAGTCTTAAGTATAAGTACTTTATAAGCTTATCTACTATTATTAGGATTTTATTATATTTAACTCCTAATATTAAGTTTCTTAATTTAAGTAACTTTATAATAAAGTCTATTATAATAACTTCTAAAAGTTACTCTAGTACTATAACTAGTTATAATATTCTATATAGTATATATTTACTATATTTACTTCTATTATATTCTATATAGTTTTATAGTACTTTTATTACTAGTAATTTTACTTTTAAAATATAATAGTTTTATAATAATCTATTTAGTATTTTATTAATACTTTAGTATCTATATATAAGTATTTATAGAAATATTATATATACTCTCTTTATATCTTACTTATAATATATATTCTTTTATATACTTTTATAAATCTTTTTTAGATTTTAAGCTTTTTTATTTTCTTTAAAGTTTTTTCTATTTTATTTATATTTTTTTATCTATTTTACTACTTTTTCTCTTAAGTATTATAGCTATTCTAAGTATTTTAAAAACTAATTATCTATTATTATTTTTAACTAAAACTATACTAGTAGTACTTAATTTTTCTTATAAGTATAGTTTTCTACTTAAAGTATTTATAAACTAATTATCTTTACTTTTAGTATATATAATTTCTAAATTAAATACTAATAAGTATTCTTACTATTTTATATAGTATTATAATAAATCTTTATTTAGTATAACTTTTATAAGATTTTTATAGTCTATATAAACTTTTATTTAATACTTTACTTTTTATAGGTATATATTCTATTACTTTAATACTTTATAAATTACTAGTATTTCTTTAATATAGATTTAGTAGTTAAGCTCTACTAGCTTTATTATATTAGAAAAGTATTTAACTAAGTATTCTTATTTTATAGTCTAATTTTCTTTTATAAGTACTATTCTATAAACTAAATTTAATATATCTATCTTTACTACTACTAGTAGCTCTAGGTTATATATTCTAATAACTAGGTTTTCTATAAACTTTTATTAAATCTAGTTAATACTTTTTTATATTCCTAAGTCTATTTAAATAGTAGAAATTTTTTTATAAGTTTTATTAATAGCTTTATTATTTTTTAAATATCTTATTATTAGTTTTCTATAAAAGTTTACTAGTCTATAAAACTATTATACTTTTTATAAGTTTTTTAGTATTAGCTATTCTTAAATTACTTTATTCTTATTAAAGTTAATTTTTATTTTTCTTAGTTTAGTAATAAACCTAAAGAAGTCTATTTCTTTTATATAGAACTTATATTTTCTTATTTTAAGAAATATATTATTTTCTACTAGTTTTTCTAGTACTCTATATATATATTATACGTATTCTTCCTCTATTTCTAAGAATATAAAGATAATCTCTAGATATATAAATATAATTATATTTAAATATTATCTTAAGACTATATTAATTTGTTTTTAAAATACTACTAGTATATTTATTAATCTAAATAGTATAACTATATATTTAAATAGTTTATATTATATTTAGAATACTATTTTCTATTTATTACTTTTTTTAATTTAGATCTAGTAGTATATATTCTAGATATTTAGTTTTATATAGATTTAAGCTTTTTATAGTTTATTTTATATTTTATCTATATATAGTAAAGAGTATTAGTTTTTATCTATAATAATATTTATCTTTTATTTTTTTTTATCTATAAAGAGAAGTCTATAAATTACTAAAGATTAGAATTCTTATATCTATCTTTTTTTTAATACGCTTTAAATAAATACTTACTTAATCTTAGATTTTTCTTTTATTTATTAATATACAAAGCTCTATCTTATATTCTTTCTTTTTTCTAAGTTTATTATTAAGTCCTATAGCTTATAATCTAGAAAGTAGTCTTCTAGCTCTATAAGCTATTTCTTATTTTTTTTATATTCTTTTAGGAATTCTCCTCTATATATACTTATATTACCTTTTAATATATCTTTCTTAGAGTAATAAATTTTCTCTATTTTCTAATTAATCTTTAGGTTAGTTATCTATAACTATAGTATACCTAATATTATATCTTATTTATTATAAATTATTGTTCTATCTATAATTATATTCTTAATTACTAGTCTATTTAGTTTTAGTATAAATAGTACTATTTTAAACCTAATAAGTTCTTAAAATAGTTTACTATTAATTATACTAAGTTATTAAAAGTATTTCTTTATTATATAGTTTTTTCTTTATTTTTTTATAAACTTTTTTAATATAAAGTTTTTTATAGCTCTACTAATAATTTTTACTTATACTCTCTTTCTTTAGTATATACTTTATTTTATAATATATAAGCTTCCTAAACCTTTTAAGTATTTAAGTTTAGGTTTTTCTTTAAATTACTTATCTTTTTAAAACTATTACTTTATATTATATTTATAATTTTTATATTTTATATATTTATTATATATATCTACTTATTCTATAGATAGTTTTAATTCTAGTCTAATTACTATATATTCTTTATTAGGTATTTTAATTATTTCTTAACTTTAGATTTCTTTTTTTATTATTACTTTTATATAGTTATATCTTTTTCTTCTTACTAGCTATATATAATTATAGACTTTTAGTTCTTTATATATATAGTAATTTGTATTTAGGTATAATATCTATAATATTTTAGTATATACTAGATATTTTAGATCTATTCTTTTATTATCTCTTACTTAGTACTTATCTATTCTAGGTCTTATAGTTATTAGAATTTAGTATACTATTAGTACTTATAGTATATAAGCTTTATTAATCTATTATATTTTTTTATAAAGTACTACTATTCTCTTTATATATATATTTTTCTTACTATAACTATATATTACTTAATCTATTATTAGAATATTATAAACTTTATTACTTTAAGATTATAATCTTTTTAGTTTTTATATACTTTTTTTAAACTTATAAATAGTAAGTATTTTTAAATAAACTACTAGTACTTAATCTATTTCTTTATATTTATTATTATATAGCTCTTATAGCTATATATTTTTAACTAGGTATATTTTATACTTTATATATTAACTTATTTTCTACTTTCTTTTAGTTCTTTAGAAAATGTTATAGTAGTTTCTTTATTTAGTACTCTTCTTTTAGTCTTAATTAATAGAATCTAGAGCTCTTTTTTTTCTTAGTCTTTAATTAGTAAGTCTATTATATATATAATTTCTTTTAGCTATACTTTTATTTTTTCTTTTATTACTACTACTTTATTTTTCTATAGAAACTATTATACTCTTTACTTACTAAAAAGATATATATAGTAGTTATTATTATAAATAAAAGTTTAGTTAAGTATTACGTACTATATTTCTTTACTTCTTACTACTTTTTCTTAAAGTTTAGCTTATAACTTAAGTACTTCTTTCTTACTTTCTATTATTTTTAACTAAGTTTCTTTATTTTTCTTAAAATCTTTACTTTTATAGTCTTTTATAAAGTATTTTAGCTTTTTATATATTTAATATACTATATCTCTTTTTTTTAACTAATAGTTTTTAATATAGTAACCTTTCTTACTATAGTTAAAGTATATATAGTCTTTATTCTTCTTTTTTTTTATCTTTATTAGTATTAAAGATTATAGTATCTCTAATATCTTAGTTTCTTAGGTATCTTCTTTCTTTATTTATTCTCTATTATTAGAAGTTATTATTAATTTATATTACCTAATCCTTTAAAAATTATATTATTCTTAGTTTCTCTATATAAATTATTTTATTTTATATTTTAGATTTTAGTCTTTATTTAAACTATAATATTAGAGATAGCTTATTTTATTCTATATTTTATAGTAACTATATAAACTATAATATATATTCTAAAATACTTTTTTATTATATAAGCTTCTTAAGCTTTTCTTTAGCTTATTAGGTAATATCTATATCTTTAAATACTACTCTTATTTATTTAGTAAAGTATTTATAGCTTTTAATAATTACTTTAATTTTATCTTATTATATCTCTAGAGTATATATTTAATAGTTTATCTAGTAAAGCTTAAACTAACTTATTATATTTCCTTTAAAGTATATTCTAAAATATATTACTTTTTTATTTTTTTTATTAAAGTATAGTACTTATATATCTATCTAAAGTTATACTAATACTATAAAAGGTTTTAGTTATTCTCTTATTTTATTAAACTTTATAAGTATAAGTATTTTTAGTATTTTCTTTATTATACTTATTTCTAGTCTTTAAGTAATTTATTCTATCTAGTTTTATCTTTATATAGTAGCTTTAATTTATACTTTATTTTAATTTATATAGTTTTATAATTCTTTATTCTATATTTCTAAAGTATTAATTATTAGTTATATATCTTTTTTCTTAGTAATTAGATTATTTATATTTACTTTAATTACTACCTAGTTAGTATTATCTAACTTATAACTACTTAGAAGTACTTTACTTCTCTTCTTAGTTAAACTTTCTACTATTATATTAGCTTAGACTATATACTTTTTATACTTTATTTCTCTTAATAACTAAATTAGTAAAGTATAATAGAGTTACCTATTATTAACTATAAGTAACTACTAGAGTTATTAGTAGGTTAGAAAGTAATAGTAAAGGTTTATATATTAATTTGTAATAACTATAAATAATAGAATAATTCTTATAATATTAATATATTATAATTTATAGTTAATAATTAAATTACTAATACTATCCTAATAATATATATTTATAGTAACTATATACTCTTACTAAACTATTAATCTATTACTTATATCTAGTCTTAGTAGTTATAGATTATAGATTACTAATCTATTAATTTATAATTAATTTTTATCTATATACTTAATAGATTAAGAGATTATATTATATATCCTAATTATATATTATCTTTTAATTAAAGTTATTACTTTACTTATCTTATACTTTATTAGTACTTAAGTCTAAGCTAATTAGCTCTACCTCGATTTTTTTTATTATACCTATAATATACTAACTAAAAGTAAAAAAGTAGTTAAATATTAGTTAGTTTATAATAATAGTAATTTTATAACATTAAAAAGTTTATAATATTAGTATATAAATACAAGATTTATTATATATACTTTTCTTTTTACTTAAAACTCTTATTTAAGTTTTTTTCTTTAATTTTTTATTTAAGCTATTTAAGTACTTCTAAAATTACTTTTAGAGCTACTTAAGATTATATATACTCTTTAGATATATAAATACTTTTATAAGCTTATATATCTTTTAAGAATTTAGTTTACTTTATTAATATACTTATTATTTTATTATATTTAACTTTTAATAAATACTTTTTATAATTAATTTTTTTTTTACTTTAACTAAAAAGTAGTTATTAGATTAAAAGTTATTATAACTAACTAGTAAGTAATATATAGTAGTTTAGTAGTATACTAAAACTTTTTTAAAAGTAACTTACTATTTTTTTAAGATATAAAAACTAGTAATATAGCTATAAATAGCTTACTTAATAATAAGCTTAAAGAGAATACTTTTAAGTAAGTAATAAGCTTAATACTTTTTCTATAAAAAATAAATAGTAATACTACTTTTTTAAAAAAGCTTTATTAAAGCTAATAAAAGTACTTTTTTAGTAGTTTATTTAAAACTTAATATATACTTTATTAAAAGTATAAAGTAATTGTTTTTTACTTAATATAATTATAAAGTTAAAATACTAAGTTAATATAGTATTATATATACTAGTAAGTACTAGTAAAACTACTATAAGCTATTTTAGAGTAGATTATAATAATATAAGTAAACTTATAAGTATACTTTATAAAGTATTACTAATACTTAAGTTAAGTTTTTATAAGTTATAACTTATCTTATAATAAGTATAAACTTAGGCTAAAAATATAAAAACTTTTTTTTAGATTATTTTAAGCTCTAAAAGATACTAATATAAAACTTTAATAGGTATTAAATATAATCTAATATAATATCTATTATAAACTATAATAATAGAAGTCTAATAATATTATTATTTAGACCTAAAATAAGCTTAAAGTAGAATAGTACTAGCTAGTCTAAAACTAAGTATTAATAAAGTTTTAAAACTACTCTAAGTTCTAAAACTACTAATAGTATAGTAGTAATAGTATTAATTTCTTCTTACTATATCTATATAAAAAATAACTTATATTCTCTAATATATTTATTAAGCTTTATAATAATAATAAAATAAAGATTTATTTTATTTAGTTAAAAATACTTAAAGTATATTAAACTAATCTCTAATATAATAAAAGTTTAAATAATATTAGCTTTTAAAAAAACTTTATAAAAGTACTTTAAAATATAAAAATAATAGTTACTATAACTAAACTAAAAGTAGTCTATAATATAAATAAAAATAAATTTAATTAAGCTTAATTAAATTCTTAGAAAAGTAAACGTTTAGTACTTACTTAAAAGTATAAAGTACTTAATAAAAGATAAAATTAGTAAAAACTTTAACTTTTAGTTAAAGTAACTTAATAAAAGACTTAAAGTAGCCTAGTTTTTTAGCTAAAAAGCTAGAAATATTACACTATAGGCTATAGTAAGCTATAGCTATATAAAGTATAAGTAAAGGTAAAGGCTCTTAGGTAATATATATACTATTCTACTCCTATATTTAATATTATTAAGTACTTAGTTACTTTTTTAGGTTTATTTATTAAGAAGTAGCTAGAAGATAATAGTACTTACTATAAGCTATAGAAGATAGTAAAGAAATAATATATAGTATTTAATAGTACTACTAGTATCTAAGAAAGAATAATACTTACTTTACTCTCTTTATAAGTATTAAGCCTTTTATAAACCTATATAGTATACTAGCTTTACTTTAGATTATAACTATATAATATTATAATCTTTAGTATATTAGCTTTACTTCTAACTTATACTAGAGTTTATAAAAGTCTTAAGTATTTAATAAGCTTTTATTATATTATTTAGTATAGTAGAGTAGAGCTACTATATAATAAGAAAAAAACTAGTTAGTAACTAAAAAGAGTACTAAAAGCTTTATAAAAAAAATAAAGATTATAAATTAAAAAAACTTTAATTAAAAATTAAAAATCTAGAATTAAAAAAAAAAGCTTTAGTTACTAACTATTTTTACTAGTAATTAGAGTAAGAAGAAAAAAGAGAATATTAAAAGATTATTATAAATATAGTTATCTATACTTTTAAAAAAACCTTAGTAGTAATTTAAGCTCTTTATAATTTAAGCTTAGAAGTTAATCTAATTAATAAAAAAAGTACTAAACTTTTTATATACTTAAATATAGAAATAAAATATATTTTTATAACTAAATTTTTTAATAATATCGAACTAGATATTTATATAGTATATAATTTTATAGTTTTATATAAAAATAATAAAGGAATTAAATATTATATTAGTTTTTAATACTTTTTAGAAGTAAGCTTTAGTAAGTATAACTTTATTTTAAAGTACTTATAGCTAAAGAATACTAACTTATAGATTTAATTTCTATTAAGTACTTTTTAATAGTAGCTAAAAAAGTTAAAAAATAAAAAAATAACTTTAGTAAGTACTTTAAAATATTTAATAATATTATACTAAAAAAATAAAAATATATCTTTTATCTTAATAGGCTTATCTATATAGTACTAAATAAAAAATAAAAAAAAATTTTTACTTAATATATTTATTAAACTACTCCTAAGCTACTATTAGTACTAAAAGAACTTAGTAGGAATAATATTATAAATACTACTTAGTACTATAAGTAAAGTTTATTTACGCTAAAAAATACTATAAATAAAATTAATAATTATATAAGATATTATATTAAATATATAGTATTACTAATATAGCTACTAGTAAAGATAATATAAAAATTAGTAGTAAGTATATATTTTAAAGATTTTAAATATCTAAAACTACTAGTAAAAAATACTTAGACTTTTTTTAATTATAACTTAAAGAGTTACTAGAATATAGATAATATATTTAATAAAGAAAAGAAAAATTATATTCTAATAGAGTTATATAATAAGTAGTATAAATTTAGAAAAAATTTAATAAAGATACTTACTTTTTATAAAAAATATAATTAGACTATAAAAATTAAGAAAAGTAAAAAGATTTAAAAAATCTTAATATATAACCTTTTATACTAAGAATTAAATATTTTTTAAAAGTACTTTAATATAGTATAAAAATAGAAATAGATTTACTTAAGTAAATCTTTAGTAAGTACTCTATTTCTCTTTATTTTAAAGTTAAATAGTACTTTTTATCTTTATATAAACTACTAGGGCCTAAATAAAATTATAATAAAATATAAATACTTAATTTCTTTTATAAGTAAAATATTAAATTTACTATCTAAAGTAAAAATTTTCTTAAAACTTATCTTTATAATACCTATTATAAGCTATTTATTAAAAAAAAGTAATAAGTAAAAAATACTATTTAAAATAATATATAGTTATATTAAATATCTTATTATACTATTTAGTTTAGTAAATATACTTATAACCTTTTAGTTTTATATTTACTTTATTTTTAAAGAGATAGTAAACTATATCTATAATATTTACTTAGATAATATCTTTAAATACTTAAAAATAATAAGAATTATATTACTTATATTAAAAAAGTACTAAAAAAAACTTATTAAATAGAAACTCTACTATAAAGTAAGTAAATTAACTTTTAATACTAAATTAGTTAAGTTTCTAAAGTATACTATTACTTTAAAAAAAGTAGTATTAAATCTAGTAAAAGTAAAAACTATTAAAAAGTAGCTAGAACTAAAAAGCTATAAAAATATCTAAGTTTTTTTTAAGTTTACTAACTTCTATAAAATATTTATATATAAATACTCTAAAATAGTTAAGCTTTAAGTAGACTATATAACTACTATATAAGCTTTACTACTTACTTAGTAAAGCTCTAAAAGTAAGCTAATTAAAGTAAAATATAAAAAAATAAAAAAAGCTTTACTTACTAGTAAAGACTATAAAGCTAGCCTAATAATATTTAATTAGTATTCTTTTAACTAAAAGAATTTTTTTTAAACTTTTTAGTTTTATAGTACTTTAATTTATTATAAGACTTAATAGTTATAATAAATATATTAGAGTTTACTATAGTAGAAATCTTTTTCTAGCTTTAATTAGTAAAGTAAGTAACTAATTACTATTAGAAACTAGTAGTATTTTAAAGTAAGAAGATCTTAAGATATTTTTTAAAATAGTATATATATAACAAAGAATTAAGTAAAATAGTTAAATTATTTAAAATATAGTAAAACTATTATAAATATATTTTATTAATAATTTATAGTACTTTATAAGTACTAAAAAACTTTTTTTTAAGTAAGTTTATAAAATAAAAAAGCTTATAAAATTTAATTTTAAAGTTAACTATAAACTAAAATAAAAGAACTTAGTAGATAAGATTTAAAGTAGCTTAATTAAATAAAAACTATTTTTATTAGAAAGGAGTAAGTATTCTTTAATATAATATTACTAATACTATAATAAAAGCTTTAGATACTTATTTTTAAAAAGTATTAAAATAAAACTACTTTAAAAAATACTTAACAGAAACTTAATAAATATCTAAAAAAGCTAATATACTTAAAATAAAATTTTCTAACTTAAAATTAGAAACTAATACTATATTACTAATAGATATACTTTATTCTACTACTATTAATAGTATTAAAGTAAAAAGTATTATATTTAAAGCTAAGTAAACTTATAAAGTTATAGAAGAGCTTATAAAAGCTATAATATATAGTATTTTATTTTTAAATAATTTTATATATAAAGTAATATAAAATAAAAATACTTATACTCTAAAAATTTCTAAAATACTTTATAGAGTTAAATTATTAAGTATTTAAAAAATATATAGTATAATAGGCTACCTATTATTAACTATATATACCTATCTTGTAAAAGTTAGTAGATTAAAAAGTAAAAACAAAAACTTATATAGTAATTGTATAATAACTAATAAATAATAGAAGATATTTTACAACTATCTTGTATTAGTGTTCTATAGTTAAAGGATTAATTTACTAATATTATCTAAATAATATATATTACTACTAACTATATAGTACTATTATCTTAGCAACTTTATTACTTTATATTTACTAAGATTGTAAATTTATAAATTTATTATATATCTTTATTATAATAAGCCTCCTATTATTAACTATAAGTAGCTATTCTTAAGAAGTTAGTAGATTAAGAGTTAATAACAAAAGCTTGTATTAGGATCTATAATAACTTATAAATAGTAGGAGATATTTTATAACTATCTTGTACTAGTATTCTATAGTTAAAAGATTAAATTATTAATACTATCTTAATAATACGTATTACTACTAACTATATACTTATTCTAATCTATAATCTATAGTTACTAAAACTAATAGATTATAGATTATACTAATCTATAATCTATAGTACTAAGAGTCTTATAGATTATAGATTACCCTAGGTATCCTAATTATATATAGTCTCCTAATTAAGATTATTACTTTACTTATCTTATACTTTGTTAGTACCTAAGTTAAAACTAATTAGTTCTATCTTAATTTCTTTTATTACACTTATAATACTATCTCTTTTTTTAAGTAGTTTTTTATTTCTCTATCTTAGAGCTAAAGTTATTAGTTTAGTTTCTTCGTTAATATAGAGTTCTTTATCTTCTCTTATACCTATTTTATCTATACGTTATTACTACCTTCTTACTAATTATATATTACGTAATAGTATTAAAATATTTTCTTATTTTTATTACGCTTCTCCTAAATTAAATCCTAAGTCTTTTCTTTATATTATTTCTATAAACAATAGTAGAGCTTATAAAGTGTATATTTATATAAATATATATAGTTCCTATAACGTATCTAGTATCTCTCTTTCTAAGTATATATTTATTATACTTATTCTTGCGTCTAGGCTTAATAATAATAGGGAAAGCTATTAACTAGACTTAAAAGAAATTACTATCTTAAATTGTAGAGGCTAAAGCTAAGTATAAGTAGATCTAGGAGCTTACGTAGAGTAAGCTAGTAAAAAATTAAGCTTATCTCTCTTGTCTTTATAAGATAAAGGCCTTAAATAATAAGAAATTAGCTAAATAGTTAGTAGCTCTAGAAGCTAAGCTAGACTTAGATAAAGTATTTATTATAGTAGATCTTATATTAGATATTCTTATTATCTCTCTATCTATTATTAGTAATATTAGTTCTCTTAGTTTACTACTAGGCGTTCTAGAGGGTTTTAACTTTAGAACTCCTCTAGTTTCTTAAAGTAATTAAGATTATCTTCTAGCTCCTATATTTTCTCTTATAGTTGTCTTTTTTTATCTATACTTATTTATTCTACTAAGTAGTAGTTTCTTCTATTATAGAACTAATACTATAGGATTTTCTTAACTTCTTATTCTTTTTATTCTCTATACGTGTCTACTTTATATACTAGTAGTTTTACTTCTTATAGTACTTGTTCTAGTAAGGCTACGTAAAATATTAGGTATATCTTTATCTTGTTTAGTAGCTTTAGTTTAAATATAACTAGTATAACTTCTTTCTTAATTTTATATAGTCTTATCTTAACGTAGTCTAATTTTAAACTTAGTTGTTTACTCTTAATATTTTTCTATACTAACTATACTTTTTCTCCCTCTCTAAATTAAGGTCCTTTTTTATATTTTTTATTATAGTACTTTACTATCTAATTATATAGAAATTCTATATCTTGTCTTAGTTAGTTGTGTATATCTTTAAGTCTATTAGTAAAGTTTTCTCTTCTTAGAGACTAAGATATCTAATTTCTTAGTATCTAGTATATATTAGGCTTAAATCTATAGTTTATAAAGAAAAGTAATACTCTTATTACTATATTCTTTACGCTGTTGTATACTAACTATACTATAGGTAGTAGTTATACCTAATTATTCTAATTGTAGTTAAGGTAGTATCTTAAGTATTATTCTACTATCTAATTTATTCGTTCTAACTATCTATCTATCTATAGGTAGTATGCTGTAGATATTATATATTTAATTCCTAATTGCGCTACTATTGTTCCCTATAGTTTTAATATAAATCGTATATTTCTATCTATAATACTCTTATCTAGTAGTCTATATTAACTAATTATAGTTCCTAAAACCTAGTGCGTAGTAACTTCTATCTTACTTTTCTCTTTATATAGTTAGAAGTATATATACTTTATAAGTTTATCTACTATTATAAGAATTTTATTATACTTAACTCTTAATATTAGGTCTTTAGACTTAGGTAACTTTGTAATAAAGTCTATTGTAATAATTTCCTATAGTTATTCTAGTACTTCTACTAGTTATAGTATCTTATATAGTGCGTATATATTATATTTATTCTTATAATATTCTATATAGTCTTATAGTACTTCTATTACTAATTATCTTACTCTTAGGATATAGTAGTCTCTTAGTAGTTTATCTAATATCTTTTTAATACCTTAGTAACTATATACTAGTAATTTATAGAATTGTTATATAAATTCTCTCTAAATTTTTCTTAGAATATACGTTCTTCTATAAGCTTGTATAAATCCTTCTTAGATTTCTAGTTTTTCTATTTCTTTAGATATTTCTTGCGTTATTTTCTAAATCTATTTATCTAGCTTACTACTTATTCTTTTAAGTATTACGGCTATCTTAGGTATATTTAGGACTAGGTATCTTTCTTTATTTTTAACTAGAACTATACTAGTAGCGCTTACTTCTTCTTATAAGTCTAGTCTTCTACTAAGGGCGTTTATAAATTAATTGTCTTTCCCTTTTATATATATAATTTCTATATTAAATATTAATAAGAATTCCTACTATCTTATATAGCGTTATAATAACTCTTTATTTGTTATAAATCTTATAAGATTCTTATAGTTTATATAGACTTTTGTCTAGTATTTTACTCTTTATAAGTATAGTCTCTATTACTTAAATACTTTATAAATTACTAGTATTTCTTTATTATAGATTAAGTAATTAAGTTCTACTATTTTTATCTTTTTAGAGAAGTATTTAACTAAATATTTCTTTTTAGTCTTTAGATCTTCTTGTATTAGTACTATTCTATAGACTAAATTAGATATATCTATTTTTACTATCGCTAGTAGGTCTAGGTTATATATTCTAATAACTAGGTTTTCTATAAACTTTCTTTTAATCTTTTTAAATACTTTATTATATTCTTTTATATATTTAAATAGCGTATCTTTCTTTATAAGTCTTGTTATTAGTTCTATATCTTTAGACTATTTTACTATTAACTTTCTATAAAAGTTAGCTAGTCTATAGAATTATTATACCTCTTTTAGGTTTTTTAGTGTTAGCTATTCGTTAATTAATCTAATCTTTCTTAAGTTAATCTTAATTTTTCCTAGTTTAATAATAAATCTAAGGAAATCTATTTCCTTTGTATAGAACTTGTATTTTCTTATTTTAAGAAATAACTTGTTTTTTACTAGTTTTTCTAGTACTTTATATATATATTATATATATTCTTCCTCTATTTCTAAGAATATAAAGATATTATCTAGGTATATAAATATAAATATATCTAAGTATTCTCTTAGTACTATATTAATTTATTCTTAGAATACTATTAGTACGTTTATTAAACTAAATAGTATAACTAAATACTTATATAGTCTATACTATATTCTAAATACTATTTTCTACTTGTCTCCTTTCTTAATTCTAATCTAGTAGTATATATTCTAGATATCTAGTTTAGTAAAGATTTTTACTTTTTGTAGTCTATTTTATATTCTATCTATTTATAGTAGTAGGTATTAGTTTTTATTTATAATTGCGTTAGTTTTCCTAAAATCTACGTAAAGCCTTTTATTATTTATACTTTTTTTATCTATAAATATAAGTCTATATACTACTAACGATTTAGACTCTCTTATCTATCCTTTTTTTATTACTTTTTAGATAAATATTTAGTTAATCTTAGATTCTTCTTCTATTTTTTAGTAGACTAGGCTCTATCCTATATCTTTGTCTTTCTTAATTTTATTTACTAAGTCCTATAGTTAATATTCTAGAAGATAATCTTCTAGCGCTATAAGTAGTTTTTTCTATTTTTTATATTCTTTAGGAAATTTTCCTTTATAAGTACTTATATTAGCCTTTAACATATCTATTCTATAGTAGTTAATTTTTCTAGTTCTCTAATTAATATATAGGTTAGTTATCTATAACTATAGTATACCTAATATTATATCTTATTTATTATTAATTGTTGTTATATCTATAACTATATTTTTAATTATTATTCCTTCTAGTTCTAATATAGAGAGAACTGTTTCGAACCTAATAGGTTCCTAAAATAGTTTTCCTTTAATTATACTTAGTTATTAAGGGTATTTCTTTATTATATACTTTATTCCTTATATTTCTATAAACTTCCTTAATATAAAGTTTCTTATAGCTCTACTATTAATTATTAGTTATACTTTCTTTCTTTAGTATATACCTATTTTTATAATGTATAGGCCTCTTACGCCTTCTAGCCTTTCTTGCTTAAGTAACCTTATAAATTATCTATCTTTTTAGGGCTATAACTCTACTTTAAGTTTATATTCTTTATATTTTAGATATTTATTATTTATATATTTGTACTATAGTCCTCTTTAGACGTATTTTTTAGTTAGTTTAGGTCTAGGCCTTACTACTACGTATCTATCTTCTAGGATTATTTCTTATCCTTAGATATCTTTTACTAGAATTACTCTTGTATAGTTATAGCTCTTTCTTCTTATAAGCTATATATTGTTGTTTACTTTAGGATTTCTATATATAATATAATTCTTATCTAGGTATAATATCTACAATACTTTATAATATACTAGATGTTTTAGATCTATTATTTTGTTATCTCTTTCCTAGTATTTATCTTTATAAAGTATATTTATTATTAGGATATAGTATACTACTAGTACTCTTAGTATATAGGCTTTGTTAATTTATCGCGTCTTTCTTATAAGGTATTACTACTCTCTTTATATAGGTATTCTTCTTACTATAACTATATATTACTTTATCTATTCTTAAAATAGTATAAACTTTATTTCTTTAGGATTACGTTCTTTTTAGTCTTTGTACGCCTCCTCTATACTTATAACTATTAAGTATATTTAAATAAACTTCTATTCTTTATTTTATTTTTCTATATCTATTATTGTATAGCTATTATAGCTATATATTATTAGCTAGGTATACTCTATACCTTTTATACTAACCTATCTCTTACTTCTTTATAGTCTTTTAGAGGTAGCTATAGTAGTCTCTTTATCTAGTACTAGTCCTTTAGCCTAGATTAATAGTTCTAAGGGTCCTTTCTTTTCTAAGTCTTCTATTAGTAGGTCTATTACGTCTACTATTTCTTTTAGCTACGCTTTTATTCTTTCCTTTATTTTAGCTACTCTATATCTCTATTTTTATAAGAACTATACTACTCTCTACTTACTAAAAAGATATATATAGTAGTTGTTATTATAATAAAAGGTCTAATAGAGTATTATATATTGTACTTCTTTACTCCTAGCTACTTTCTCTTAAGGTTTAGCCTATACTTGTAGTGCTTTTTTCTTTTTCTTAGTTATCTTTAACTAGGTTTCTTTTTTTAGGTCTTTACTTCTATAGTCTTTTACAAAGTGTCCTAGTTTCTTATATTTATAATATACTATATCTTTCTTCTTTTTTAATTAGTAGTCTTTTGCGTAGTAGCTTAGTTTACTATAGTTAAAGTACGTAAAGTTTTTATTCTTCTTCTTTTTCTTATCTTTATTAGCGTTAAGGATTATAGGGTCTCTCTTGTTATAATTTTAGGTATAACCTCTATACTTATTCTTCTTCTATTCTTAAAGATTGTTATTAATTTAGATTACTTACTATTTTAGAGCTTCTAGCGTTTATAGTTTCTCTATATAGATTATTTTATATTAAATTTTTAAGTTTAGTCTTTATTTAAATTATAATATTAAGGCTAACTTATTCTATTCTATATTTTGTAATAGTTATTTAAACTATAATACGTACTTAGGAACGCTCTAGTTTTGTATAAGCTTTTCTAATTACTCTTTAGCTTGTTAAGTAATATCTATATCTCTAAACGCTACTCTTATTCGCTTAGTAAAGTATTTGTAACTTCTAAAAATAGCTTTAGTTTTATCTTTCTAGGTTATTAGAGAGTGTATTGTATAATCTATCTAGTAAGGCTTATACTATCTTATTATATCTTCTTTAAGGTGTAACCTAATATATATTACTTTCTTTTCTTCTATATTAAAGTATAGTACTTATATATCTATCTAGAGTTGTACTAAAGCTATAAAGAGTCTTAGTTTTTCTCTTATTCTATTAAACTTCTTAAGGATAGGTATCTTTAGTAGTTTCTTTGTCGCGCTTATTTCTAAGTATTATATATTTAGTTCTATTTAGTTTTATCCTTCTATAATAGTTTTAATCTAAGCCTTATTCTATTTTATATATTCCTAAAGTTCTTTGTTCTAGGTTTCTAGGGTATTAATTACTATTTTTATATCTTCTTTTTTAGAAATTAAGTTATTTATGTAGTTCTTAATATCCTTCTAATCTATATTGTCTAGCTTATAACTACTTATAGGTACTTTAGCTATTTTTCTAGTTAAACTTTCTACTATTATATTAGCTAGACTATACGCTTACTTACGCTTTACTTCTCGCAATAACTAAATTAGCAAGGTGTAACAAGCCTCCTATTATTAACTATAAGTAGCTATTCTTAGAGAGTTAGTAGATTAAGAGTTAAGAATAAAAGCTTGTATTAGGATCTATAATAACTTATAAATAGTAGGAAATATTTTACAACTATCTTGTACTAGCGTTCTATAGTTAAAAGATTAAATTACTAATACTATCTTAATAATACGCATTACTACTAACTATATACTTGTTCTAATCTATAATCTATAGTTACTAAGACTAATAGATTATAGATTATACTAATCTATAATCTATAGTGCTAAGAGTCTTATAGATTATAGATTATCCTAGGTATCCTAATTATATGTAGTCTCCTAATTAAGATTATTACCTTGCTCGTCCTATACTTTGTTAGTACCTAAGTTAGGACTAATTAGTTCTATCTCGATTTCTTCTATTACACCTATAATATTTATTATAGTTAATCTTCTAATTAAGCTTATTATCTTATAAGTTATTACTTTACTTATCCTATATATTGTTAGTAACTAAGTGTAGACTAATTAGTTCTATCTTAGTTTCTCTTATTACTACTATAACACTATTCTCTCTTCTATATAGTCTCTTATTTCTCTATACTAAAGCTAACGTTATTAATTCTATTTCTTTATTAATCTCTAGTTCTTTATTACTCTTTATACTATACTACTCTTAGTATAATAAACTTTTTCTTATAGCTTGTATTATTTATAATAGAGTTAAGATATTTCTTTATTGTTATTATATAGAGTTAGGCCTTACTTATTTTATATCTTTAAATAATAGTAAATATTATAATAAGTATATTCTTACTAATATTTAATATACATATATTTCTTGTAAGGTTTTACTTATAGAGTATAAGTATTTAATTTCTATATAGTCTCTTTCTACTAAGTTATAAAGGGCAAGTTATTAATAGGGCTTAAGCGTAATTATTATTATAGCTTACTATAGCTAAAGCTAAGTATAAGTTAACTCTTTATAAGCTAGTAGAGCTTTATTCTTATATTAAGTATCTTTGTAAGATAAAGGCTTATAATAACGCTAAGTTATCTAAATAGTCTTATACCTTATAGGCTAAGTTAGATTTAGATAATATAGTAGAGGTTACTCTAGCTCCTATTATATTAGGCGCTCCTATCGTCTTTCTATCTAGTAGTAGTATTATTAATTTTCTTAGTTCGCTATAAGGCGTTCTAGAAGGTTTTAATTTTAGAACTCCTCTAGTTTCTTAAAGTAATTAAGATTGTCTTCTAGTTCCTATATTTTCTCTTATAGTTATCTTTTTTTATCTATACCTATCTATTCTACTAGGTAGTAGTTTCTTTTATTATAAAACTAGTACTATAAGATTTCTTTAACTTCTTATTCTTTTTATTCTCTATACGTATATACTTTGTATACTAGTAGTTCTACTTCTTATTATACCTTTTCTAGTAGTACTACGTAGAATATTAGGTATATCCTTATTTTATTTAGTAGCTTTAGTTTAAATATAACTAGCGTAACTTTCTTCTTAATTTTGTATAGTCTTATTTTAACGTACTTTAGTTTAGAACTTAGTTATTTACTTCTTATATTTCTTCTAACTAACTATACTTTTTCTCCTTCTTTAAATTAAAGTCCTTCTTAGTATTTCTTATTATAGTACTTTACTATCTAATCTTATAAGAATTCTACGTCCTATTATAATTAATTATATATTTCTTTAAGTCTTTCTATAAAGTTTTCTCCTCTTAGAGACTAAGATACTTAGGTTCTTAGTATTCTATATATATTAGGGTTAAATCTATAGTTTACAAAAAAAGGTAATACTTTTATTACTACGTTCTTTACGCTATTATATACTAACTATACTATAGGTAGTAGCTATACCTAATTATTCTAGTTATAGTTAAGGTAGTATCTTAAATATTACTCTACTATCTAGTTTATACGTTCTAATTATCTATCTATCTATAGATAATATACTATTAATATTATATATTAGATTCCTAATTATTCTAATATTATTCCCTATAGTTTTAATATAAATTTTATATCTCTATCTATAATAATCTTATCTAGAATACTATATTAGCTAATTATAGTTTCTAGAACCTAAAATATAGTAACTTCTATCCTTCTTTTCTCTTTATATAGTCTAAAGTATAAGTACTTTATAAGCTTATCTACTAATATTAGGATTCTATTATATTTAGTTCCTAATATTAGGTCCTTAGACTTTAGTAGTTTTATAATAAAGTCTATTATAATAACTCTCTATTATTATTCTAGTATTTTAACTAGTTATAGTATCTTATATAGTATATATCTATTATACTTATTCTTATAGTATTTTATACAATCTTTTAGTACTTCTATTACTAGTTATCTTACTTTTAAGATATAGTAATCTCTTAGTAGTCTATCTAATATTTTATTAATACCTTAGTATCTATATACTAGTAGTTTATAGAATTGTTATATAAACTCTCTCTATATTTTCTTTAGAATATATATTTTTCTATAGGCTTCTATAATTCTTTCTTAAATCTTAAGCTTTATTATTTCTTTAGAGGTCTTTTCTATTTCTTTTTAAGTCTATTTATTAAGTTTACTACTTTTCCTCTTAAGTATTATAGCTATTTTAGGTATATTTAGGACTAAGTATCCTTTCTTATTCTTAACTAGAACTATACTAGTAGTATTTACTTCTTCTTATAAGTCTAGTCTTCTACTTCGGGCGTCTTTAAATTAGTTATCTTTATCTTTAGTATATATTATTTTTATATTAAATATTAATAGAAACTCCTACTATCTTATATAGTACTATAATAAATCCTTATTTGTTATAAACTCTATAAAGTTCTTATAGTCTATATAGACCTTTATTTAGTATTTTACTCTTTATTACATTAATACTTTATAGATTACTCGTATCTCTCTATTATAGATTAGGTAATTAAGCCCTACTAGCTTTATTTTCTTAGAGAAGTACTTAACTAAGTATTCTTCTCTTATATCTTAGTCTTCTTAGATTAGTACTATCTTATAGACTAAGTTAGATATATCTATTTTTACTTTCGCTAGTAAGTCTAAGTTATATATCTAAATAACTAGGTTTTCTATAAATCTCTACTTAATTTAGCTAAAAACTTCTTTATATTCTTTAGTCTATTTAAATAGTATATCTTTTTTTATAAAGTTTATTAGAAGCTCTCTTAGCTTTAACTAATTAACTATTAACTTTCTATAGAAGTTTACTAGTCTATAGAATTATTGTACTTCTTATAGGTTCCTAAAGATGTTATCTAGATATATAAATATAAATATATCTAGGTACTCTCTTAGTACTATATTAATTCTTTCCTAGAACGCTACTACTACGTTTATAAGTCTAAATAGTATAACTAAGTATTTATATAGTTTATACTACGTTCTAAAAGTAGTTTTCTATTTATCTCCTTTTTTAATTCTAATCTAGTAATAAGCGTTTTAGATGTCTAGTTTTGTAAAGATATATACTTTCTATAGTATATCTTTTATTTTATATATTTATAGTAAAGGGTACTAGTTTTTACTTATAATTACGTTTATCTTCTTAAAATCTATATAAAGTTATTTTTTATCTATTCCTTTTTATCTATAAATATAAGTCTATATACTACTAAGGACTTAGATTCTTGTCTCTATCTTTTCTTAACTGCGTTTTATATAAATACTTGTTTAATCTTAGATTCTTTCTCTGTTTTTTTATGTACTAGGCTCTATTCTACGTTCTTTTTTTTTTCTAGCTTTATTGCTAAATCCTATAGTTAATATTCTAGAAGGTAGTTATTAGGTTCTATAAGTTATTTCTCTTACTTCTTATATTCCTCTAGAAACTATCCTTTATATATAGTTATATTAGCTTTTAATGTATCTTTCTTAGAGTAACTAATTTTCTCTATTCTCTAATTAATTCTTAGGTTAGCTAGTTATAACTATAGTATTTCTAATATTACGTCTTATTTATTATTAATTGTTGTTATATTTATAACTATATTCTTAATTTCTAGTCTTTCTAACCTTAATATTAAAGGTACTGTTTTAAACCTTATAAGTTCTTAGAATAGTTTTCCTTTAGTTATACTAAGTTATTAAAGGTATCTTTTTATAGTATAGTTTATTCCTTAGTTTTCTATAAACTTTTTTAATATAAAGTTCTTTGTAGCTCTACTATTAATTATAATTTATACTTTCTATCTTTAGTATATACTTGTCTTTATAACGTGTAGGCCTCTTATACCTTATAGCTTTTCTTACTTAGGTTTTTCTCTAAATTATCTATTCCTCTAAAGCTATTACCTTATCTTACGTTTATAATTCTTATATATAGGATATTTGTTGTATATATATTTATACTATAGCTATATTTATTTAACATATTCTTTTAATAGCTTAGGTCTTAGTCTAATTAATATATATTCTTTATTAGGTATTTAAATTATTTTCTAACCTTTAATTTCTTTTTTTAGGATTACTTTTATATAGTCTTATTATCTTTTTAGCTATACGTAGTTTTATACCTTTTTTTCTCTATATAAGTAGTAGTATATATTTAAATATAATACTTATACGATTTCTATATATACTAGATATTCTAGATTTATCTTCTTATTATCTCCTACTTAGTACCTATCTATACTAGGTCTTGTAGTTATTAAGATATAGTATATAGGCTTTATTAATCTATTACGTTTTTCTTATAAGATACTACTACTCTCTCTACGTAGGTATTCTTCTTACTATAACTATATTTTATTCTATTTATTATTAGAATATTATAAACCTTATTAATCTAAGATTATATTCTTTCTAGTCTTTATATACTTCTTCTATACTTATAACTAGTAAGTATTTCGAAATAAATTTCTAGTCTTTATTTTATTCCTCTACATCTATTATTATATAGCTATTATAACTATATATATTTAACTAGGTATACTCTATATCTCTTATATTAACTCGTCTTTTATCTCTTTATAGTTCTTTAGAAAAGACTATAGTAGTCTCTTTATCTAGTACTAGTCTATTAGCCTAGATTAATAGTACTAGAGACTCTTCCCTTTTTAGATCCTCTACTAGTAAGTCTATTACGTATACTATCTTTTTTAGCTATACTTTTATTTTATCTTCTTTTATTATAGCTACTCTATACTTCTATAAGAAGTATCTTACTCTCTATTTACTAGAAAGATATATATAGTAGTTATTATTATAATAAAAAGCCTAATAGAGTATTATTTACTATACTTCTTTACTCCTAGCTACTTTCTCTTAAGGTTTAGCCTATACTTTTAGTGCTTCTTTCTTACTCTCTATTATTTTTAACTAGGCTTCTTTTTCTTTCTTAGAGTCTTTACTTCTACAATTATTTATAAAGTATCTTAGTTTTCTATATTTATAATATACTATATCTTTCTTTAACTTTAATTAGTAGTTCTTTACGTAGTAGCCTAGCTTACTATAGTTAAAGTACGTAAAGTCTTTATTTTTCTTCTTCTTTCTATCCTTATTAGTATTAAGGACTATAGGGTCTCTCTTATTATAATTCTAGGTAGATCCTCTATACTTATTCTTTCTTTATTCTTAAAAGTTATTATTAATATATATTACTTATTGCTTTAAAGCTTCTAGTATTTATAGTTTCTTTATATAGATTATCTTATATTGTATTTTTAAGTTTAGTCTTTATTTAAATTATAATATTAAAGTAGACTTATTCTACTCTATATTTTACAATAGTTATTTAAACTATAATATATATTTAGAAACACTTTTATTCTATATAAGCCTTTCTAGCCTTTTTTTAGCTTATTAAGTAATATCTATATCTCTAAATACTACTCTTATTTATCTAGTAAAGTATTTATAACTTCTAAAGATAGCTCTTATTTTATCCTTTTAGTATATTATAGTGTATATTACATAGTCTATCTAATAGGGTTTAAACTATCTTATTATATCTTCTTTAAAGTTTATTCTAATATATATTACTTTCTTTTCTTTTATATTAAAGTATAGTACTTATATATCTATCTAGAGTTATACTAAAGCTATAAAAGGTCTTAGTTTCTCTCTTATTTTATTAAACTTCTTAAGTATAAGTATCTTTAGTAGTTTCTTTATTGTACTTATCTCTAAGTATTATATAATTAATTCTATTTAGTTCTATCCTTTAATAATAGCTATAATCTAAGCTTTGTTTTATTTTATATACTTCTAGAGTTCTTTATTCTAGGTTTCTAAGTTATTAATTACTAGTTTTATATTTTCTTTTTTAGAGATTAAGTTATTTAGGTAGTTTTTAATATCTCTCTATACTATATTATCTAACTTGTAACTCCTTATAGGTACTTTAACTCTTTTCCTAGTTAAGCTTTTTACTATTATATTAGCTAGACTATACGCTACTTACGCTTTACTTCTTATAATAACTAAATTAGTAAGGTATAATAGGCTACCTATTATTAACTATAGATACCTATCTTGGAAGAGTTAGTAAATTAAGAAGTAATAATAAAAACTTATATAGTAATTATATAATAACTAATAAATAATAGAAGATATATTATAACTATCTTGTATTAGCGTTTTATAGTTAAAGGATTAAATTACTAATATTATCTTAATAATGTATATTACTACTAACTATATAGTACTATTATCTTAGCAACTTTATTACTTTATATTTACTAAGATCGCGAATTTATAAATTTATTATATAATAGCTTTATAACTTTATATTTACTAAGATTATAAATTTACAAATTTATTACGTATCTCTATTATAGTTAGTCTCCTAATTAAGCTTTTTATCTTATAAGTTATTACCTTACTTATTCTATACTTTATTAGTAACTAAGCGTAGACTAATTAGTTCTATCTTAGTTTCTCTTATTACTACTATAATATATAGCTTATTTTATATATATAGTAGAGAGCTTCTAGAGAATAAGTAGAGTAAAAAAAAGTTTCTATAACTAAAAATTTAACTATAATAGTATTTTATATAAAAGTAAAAAAGTATAAATTCTTAATAATAGAGCTTTTTACTAAAATATTTTATAAAAAAACTATAATAACCTACTAAGTAGCGACTATAAGACTAATAAAACTATAGACTTAATAAAGTATAAGTATTACTAGCTATATTTTCTCTAAGATATTTATAACTATATTAAAAGATACTTTATATATTAACTAAATAAGATTTAAAAGTATAAGCTTTAGAGAATACTAGTAATACTACTAGTACTACAACTACTACTTATAATAGTATAGTATTATTTTTTATTAGATATTATAATAAACTTATAAGTTCTAAAAGATATAAAAAAAAATAAGTTTAACTAAATTCTAGTACTTATAAACTTATTTATAAAGTATATCTAATATTCTATAATAAGTAAAATAAGTATAGTATAAAAAGTAGCTAATTTACTAATAGGTTAATACTTTTTAAAGTAAAGCTTCTTAGATACTTTACTATTAGATAAAAGGTCTATCTTTATAAGTTAATTTTAGTCTAATATATACTATTACTTTAAAATTAATTATTAATTAAGTATAGCTTTTTACTAATAAATAAAGAAGTAAACTAAAAAGTAGAACTAAAAATTAGAAATATACTAATAGATCTATATAAATTACTAGTAAATTAACTAAGTATTATTACTTTTTTATATAGAGTATACTTATAATTTAAAAAAGTATTTAGTATAGATTCTAAAGGATTTAATAGTATTTTTAATAAATATTAGCTAAAGTAACTAGACTTCTAATATAATATAAATAGAAAAGTCTTAGTACTTTAGTAGTAAGTTATTAGATACTTTAATTAATAGGCTAAAATATAAAAAGTAGTAAGAGTAATTTTTTAGTATACCTAGACTAATAATAGGAAATAGTATAATAAAAAAAGAAAAAATAAGTACTTTACTAAAAGTAAAGTAGTAATATTAAAATTAAAGAATATTACTAATTACTAATTATTTAAGAAATATAATATATAATATCTTATACTATTTTTAACTAATAAAAAGATAAGTAAGTTAGTATATATATATTACTTCTTTTTATTAATAGATTAAATATATCTTATATTTAATATACCTTTATTATAACTATTATATATACTATTACTAGATATAAATTTTTAACTATAAAATATCTAAATTCTAGATAATATTATATTAAGAAACTATAATAAAGTTAAAAGAATCTTAGATTATAAAGACATAAAAGCTAAAAAAAAAAAAGTACTTAATTAAATAGCTAGGCTAGTCTATAAAAAAAGCTACTTAAAAGTAAGCTAGTAATCTAGACTATTATATTTCTATTTTAGAAGAATATAAAAAATCTACTATAATAAGTACTTCTAAGAAAGCCTAAAGCTACTTTTAAAAAAAGAAAGTAATAAAAAAAGCTAGAAAGTAATTTTTATAAGAAGTAAAGTAGACGTTTAAAAAAGTATACTATTTTTCTAAAAAAAAACTACTTTACTAAAAATTATTATACTCTAGTATATTAAGTATTAAATTTAAATATAAACTTAAGCTAAAAGACTTCTTAAGTAGATATAAAAGTTTAGTTAGTAATAAAAATAAACTACTTACTAGCTTTATATCTAGTATATTTCTATAGTAGTACTAGTACTTCTCTTATACTATTATAGAACTAGTACGTCTAAAACTTTCTTTAATAACTTTATTAATTATAATATTAGTAGTAGTAGTTTTACTTATAAGTTTAATACTAAGCTATATTGTAAGGTTAGCTTTGTAATTAAAAAAAAGATTTTACTTTATAATATTTAAAGTTATATTTATAAAAAACTTAGTACGTATTATACTAAATTACTTTATTACTACTAAGCTTATTTTTTTTTATAAGTAAAAGCTTAATTATAGTTATTAAAATCTTTTACTAACTTTTTATATAAGTTTAACATTTACTTTAGTTAATATATATATTATTAGTAAGCTTATTTAAAACTTTATTAAAAGTTATATCTTTATATTTAACTATAATAGTAGTATAGTTATATTAATAGATAGTAGATATAATAATATACTTAAAAATATTAATAGTATAATAGAACTTAAGTAGTTATTAAGTAAATTAGTATTAGATTAAACTAAAAAAGTAAAGAACTTACTAGAATATATTTACTTTTATAAGCTCTTTTATAAGTATTATATATACTAAAGTTACTACTATAAATATAGAATTACTTTTTATAAATAGTTATTATAAAGCTCTTAAAAGTACTATTAAAAGTAAATTTCCTAGAAGTTATAAAGCTTTTAAGATAAGCTATATACTAAAACCTTATTATATTAAGCTAAGTAGTAAGATTCTTAGTAAAAGTATAAATATAGTTAGAAATAACTTTATTCGAAACTAAAGAAAGTACTATAGATAATATAGTAAGTAATAAAAAAAAGAAATAATAAAGATAAAATAATAAAGTAGCTAAAAAAAGTTGTTTCTTTATATCTACTTTTAAGTAACTCTAATATACTAGTACAAGAGTAGTAGTAAATAACTCTCTATTTAATAACTAAAGGTTTAACTTTATTTACTTAATACTATTAAGTAATATAAATATAATACCTTATAGGTCTACTCTTAAGCTTATAGTTAATATAAATTAAACTATAATCTTACTTTAAATAAAAATCTTATAATATAAAATAACTTATAATATACTATAAATTTTATTAAAAATATAATATAACTATATATTTTTAAAGAACTTATAAAGCTATTAAGAAAGTAAAAATAAAACAATTATTATAGCTTATAAAAGCTAATACTATATATTATTAATTTATTAGTTTATAATATCTTTTAGTCTTCTATAATATAGTATTTAAGCTACTACTATTTATATTAGTATTATAAATTAACTTAAAATATTTAGTTTTAAAAGAAATATTTAAATTACTTATATTAATAATTTACTTTATTATACTACTATAATTATAAGAACTATAAGTATTTTTAAATTAGTAAGCTTTTTTTTTTATAAATTAAAGTTAATAAAGTAAACGTTTTAGTTTTAAAAATAAAAGCTTAATAAAGTATAGAAAGTAGATTAAATATTAAAGATAATAAATCTATTTTAGTAAAAACTACTTAAAAGATATTTTTTAATAATGTATTTATATAATTTAATTTAATATATATATATAAGATTTATACTTAGTTATATAACTAGTATTAACTTTATAGTTATATTTTCTAGTTAATTATCTATATATATAAACTATAATCTATATTTATAAAGTATATAAGTAATATAATTATAGTTAGTAATAGTATTACTATTATATATATATATATTTATATAGATATAGTTAGAAGTTATAAATTTTTTTTTTATAAATAAACTTAGAAGTAAATAAAAATAGTAATATTATAAAACTAAGTAAAGATACAATAAGTATAAGTAAGTAGTAGTAATACTAACTAATAGTACTACTAAGTTAAAAACGTAAAGTTTAGTAAAAAAAAATAAAGTTAGAGTCTTATAAGTATAAAGTTTAAACTAAGTACTAAATAATAAATATTATTTACTATACTTATTCTTATAACTATAACTACTAAGTATTAACTACTATACTAGTTATAACTACTAAGTAATAACTACTATACTAGTTATAACAATAAAGTATTAATTACTATAACTAGTATATTACTTTATATTTAGTAGTTATAATAGTTATAATAACTAGTATAGTTGTTAATATTTTGTAGTTAGAGTTAATTAATATAAGTACTATAATAAATGTTTTTTATAATAGGCCTCTTGTCGTTAACTATAAGAGCCTATCTTAGAAGAAGTTAGTAGATTGCAAAGTAATAGTAAAAGCTTATAGAGAGATCTATAATAACTAGAAATAGTAGAAGATATTTTGTAACTATCTTGTACTAGCGTTCTATAGTTAAAGGATTAAATTACTAATACTATCCTAATAATACGTATTCTACTAATTATATACTTAATATAATCTATAATCTATAGTTACTAAGACTAGTAGATTGTAGATTATATTAATCTATAATCTATTAATACTAAGAATCTATAGATTATAGATTACCCTAGGTATCCTAATTATATATAGTCTCCTAATTAAGATTATTACTCTACTCGTCCTATACTTTATTAGCTCCTAAGTTAGGATTAATTAGTTCTATCTTAAATTCTTCTATTACACCTATAATACTATCTTCTCTTCTAAGTAGGTCCTTGTTTATCTATCCTAGAGCTAGAGTTATTAATCTAGTTTCTTTATTAATATAGAGTTCTTTATCCTCTCTTATACCTATTTTATCTATATATTATTACTATCTTCTTGTAGATTATATGTTGCGTAATAGTATTAAAATATTTCTTTGTTTTTGTTACGCTTTTCCTAAATTAAACTCTAAGTCTCTTCCTTGTATTATTTCTACAAACAATAGTAAGGCTTATAAGGTATATATTTGTGCAAATATGCGTAGTTCTTGTAACGTATTAGGTATTTCTCTTTTTAAGTATACGTTTATTATACTTATTCTTGCGTCTAGGCTTAATAATAATAGGGAAAGCTATTAACTAGACTTAAGAGAAATTACTATCTTAAATTGTAGAGGCTAAAGCTAAGTGTAAGCGTATCTAGGAGCTTACGTAGAGTAAGCTAGTAGAGAATTAAGCTTATCTCTCTTATCTTTATAAGATAAAGGCCTTAAATAATAAGAAATTAGCTAAGTAGTTAGTAGCTCTAGAAGCTAAGCTAGACTTAGATAAAGCGTTTAATGTTGCTATAGTAAGTCCTATACTAGACGTTCTTATTATCTCTCTATCTATTGTTAGTAATATTAGTTCTCTTAGTTTACTACTAGGCGTTCTAGAGGGTTTTAATTTTAGAACTCTTCTAGTTTCTTAAAGTAATTAAGATTGTCTTCTAGTTCTTATATTTTCTCCTATAGTTGTCCTTTCTTGTCTATACCTATCTATTCTACTAAGTAGTAATTTCTTCTATTATAGAACTAGTGTACTAGGATTTCTTTAACTTCCTATTCTTCTTATTCTCTGTACGTTTCTACTTTATATACTAGTAGTTCTACGTCTTATAGTACTTGTTCTAGTAGAGCTATATAGAATATTAGATATATCTTTATCTTGTTTAGTAGTCTTAATTTAAATATAACTAGTATAACTTCTTCTTTAATTTTATATAGTCTTATCTTAATATAGTCTAATTTTAAACTAAGTTGTTTACTCTTAATATTCTTTCTAGCTAACTATACTTTTTCTCCCTTTCTAAATTAAGGTCCCTTTTTATACTTTTTATTGTAGTATTTAGCTATGCAATTATATAGGAATTCTACGTCCTATCTTAGTTAATCGTGTATATCTTTAAGTCTATTAGCGAAGTTCTCTCCTCTTAGAGACTAAAATATCTAGTTTCTTAGTGTCTAGTATATATTAGGTTTAAATCTATAGTTCGCGAAGAAAAGTAATACTCTTATTACTATATTCTTTGCGCTGTTGTATACTAACTGTGCTATAGGTAGTAGTTGTACCTAGTTATTCTAGTTGTAGTTAAGGTAGTATCTTAAGTACTATTCTACTATCTAATTTATTTGTTCTAATTATCTATCTATCTATAGGTAGTATACTATAGACATTGTATATTTAATTCCTAATTGCGCTGTTATTGTTCCCTATAGTTTTAATGTAAATTATATATCTCTATCTATAATAATTTTGTCTAGTAGTCTATATTAACTAATTATAGTTCTTAAGACTTAGTATATAGTAACCTCTATCTTACTTTTTTCTTTATATAGTTAGAAGTATGTATACTTTATAAGTTTATCTACTATTATTAGGATTCTATTATATTTAACTCTTAATATTAGATCTTTAGACTTAGGTAATTTTATAATAAAGTCTATTGTAATAACTCTTTATAGTTGTTCTAGTCTTTCTACTAGTTATAGTATCTTGTATAGTACGTATCTATTATACTTGTTTCTTTAGTATTCTATATAATCCTTTAGTACTTCTATTACTAGTTGTCTTACTTTTAGAATATAATAGTCCTATAGTAGTCTATTAAGGGTTTTGTTAATTCCTAAGTATCTATATACTAGTAGCTCGTAGAATTGTTGTATAAATTCTCTTTAAATTCTTCTTAGGATATACGTTCTTCTATAGGCTTGTGCAAATCCTTTTTAGATTTCTAGTTTCTCTATTTCTTTAGGTGCTTCTTTTATTACTTTCTAAATCTATTTATCTAGCTCGCTACTTGTTCTTTTAAGTGTTACGGCTATTTTAAGTGTATTTAGAACTAGGTGTCCTTCTTTATTCTTAATTAAGACTATACTAGTAGTATTTACTTCTTCTTATAAATCTAGTCTTCTACTAAAGGCGTTTATAAATTAGTTGTCTTTCTCTTTTATATATATAATTTCTATATTAAATATTAATAGGAATTCCTACTATCTTGTGTATTACTATAATAGTTCTTTATTTATTATAAATCTTATAAGATTCTTATAGTTTATATAGACTTTTGTCTAATACTTTACTCTTTATAAGTATACTCTCTATTATTTAAATACTTTGTAAATTACTAGTATCTCTTTGTTATAGATTAGGTAGTTAAGTTCTACTATCTTTATTTTCTTAGAGAAGTATTTAACTAAGTATTCTTTTCTAGTCTCTAGATCCTCTTGTATTAGTACTATTCTATAGACTAAGTTAGATGTATCTATTTTTACTATTACTAGTAGGTCTAGGTTATATATTCTAATAACTAAGTTTTCTATAAACTTCTTCTTAATCTTTTTAAATGCTTTATCGCATTCCTTTATCTATTTAAATAGCGTGTCTTTCTTTATAAGTCTAGTTATTAGTTCTATATCTTTAGACTATCCTATTATTAACTTTCTACAAAAGTTTACTAGTCTATAGAACTATTATACCTCTTTTAGGTTTCTTAGTATTAGCTATTTGTTAATTAACCTAATCTTTTCTAAGTTAATTTTAATTTTTCTTAGTTCGATAATAAACCTAAGGAAATCTATTTCTTTTGTATAGAATTCGCATTTTCTTATCTTAAGAAATAGTTTATTTTCTACTAGCTTTTCTAGTACCTTCTGTACGTATTGTATATATTCTTCCTCTATTTTTAAGTATATAAGGATATCGTCTAAGTATATAAATATAAATACGTCTAAGTACTCTCTTAGTACTATATTAATTCTTTCTTAGAATACTGCTAGTGCGTTTGTTAAGCTAAATAGTATAACTAGGTACCTATATAGTCTATACTATATTCTAAATACTATCTTCTACTTGTCGCCTTTTTTAATTCTAATCTAGTAGTAGGCGTTTTAGATATCTAGCTTTGTAAAGATCTTTACTCTTTATAGTCTATCTTATATCTTATCTATTTATAGTAATAGGTATTAGTTCTTATTTATAATTGCGTTAGTTTTCCTAAAATCTACGTAGGGTCTCTTATTATTTATTCCTTTCTTATCTATAAATATAAGTCTATACACTACTAAAGATTTAGATTCTCTTATCTATCCCTTTTTTATTACTTTTTAGATAAATACTCGTTTAATTTTAGATTCTTCTTCTATTTTTTAGTAGACTAGGCTCTATCTTACGTCTTTATCTTCTTTTAGGTCTATCGCTAAGTCCTATAGTTAATATTCTAGAAGGTAATCTTCTAGCTCTATAAGCTATTCCTCCTACTTCTTATATTCTTTTAGGAATTTTTCTTTATAGGTATTTATGTTAGCTTTTAACGTGTCTATTCTAGAGTAATTAATTTTTCTTATTCTCTAATTAATGTGTAGGTTAGTTATTTATAACTATAGTATTCCTAATATTACGTCTTACTTATTGTTAATTGTTGTTATATCTATAACTATATTCTTAATTGTTATTCTTTCTAGTTCTAATGTTAAGGGAACTGTTTTAAACCTAATAGGTTCTTAGAATAGTTTTCCTTTAATTGTACTTAGTTATTAAAGATATTTCTTTATTGTGTATTTTATTCCCTATATTTCTACAAACTTCCTTAATATAAAGTTTCTTGTAGCTCTACTATTAATTATTAATTGTACTTTCTTTCTATACTATATACTTATTTTCGTAATATATAAGCTTCTTATACCTTTTAGTTGTTCTTACTTAGGTATTTTTTTGAATTATCTATTTTTCTAGAGCTATAGTCCTACTTAGAGTTTATGTTCTTCGTGTTTTAGATATTTATTATTTATATACTTATACTATAGTCCTCTATAGACGCATTTCTTTATTAATTTAGGTTTAGGTCTTACTACTACGTATCTATCTTCTAGGATTATTTCTTATACTTAGATATCTTTTACTATAATTACTCTTGTATAATTATAGCCTTTTCTTTATATAAGCTTTACGTTATTATTTACTTTAGGGTTCTTATGTATAATATAATTCTTATCTAAGTATAATATCTATAATACTTTAAAGTATACTAGATATTTTAGATCTATTATTTTATTATCTCTTTCTCTATACTTATCTTTTCTAGGTATATTTATTGTTAGGATATAATATACTATTAGTACTCTAGGTGTATAAGCTTTATTAATCTATCGCGTTTTTCTTATAAGGTATTACTATTCTCTTTATATAGGTATTCTTCTTACTATAACTATACATTACTTTATCTATTCTTAAAATAGTATAAACTTAGTTTCTTTAGGGTTACGTTCTTTCTAGTCTTTGTACGCTTCCTCTATACTTATAACTATTAAGTATATTTAAATAAATTTCTATTCTTTGTTTCGTTCCTCTATATCTATTGTTGTGTAGCTATTATAGCTATATATTATTAGCTAGGCGTATTCTATACCTCTTATACTTACTTGTTTTTTACTTCCTTGTAGTTCTTTAGAGGTAGTTGTAGTAGTCTCTTTATCTAGTACTAGTCCTTTAGCTTAGATTAATAGTTCTAGGGGTTCTTTCCTTTCTAAGTCTTCTATTAGTAGGTCTATTACTTAGGCTATTTCTTCTAGCTAAGCTTTTATTCTCTCTTTTATTATAGCTACTCTATATCTCTATTTTTATAAGAACTATACTACTCCCTATTTACTAGAAAAGTGTATATAGTAGTTGTTGTTATAATAAAAGGTCTAATAGAGTATTACGTATTATACTTCTTTACTCCTAGCTACCTTCTTCTAAGGTTTAGCCTATACTTATAGTACTTCCTTCTTTTTCTTAGTTGTTTTAGACTAAGTTTCTTTATCTTTTTTCTAGTCCTTACTTCTACAATCTTTTATAAAGTGTCCTAGTTTCTTGTATTTATAATATACTATATCTTTCTTTTATTTTAATTAGTAGTTCTTTACGTAATAGCCTAGTTTACTATAGTTAAAGTATGTAAAGTCTTTATTCTTTTTTTTCTTCTTATCCTTGTTTACGTTAAAGACTATAGGGTCTCCCTTGTTATAATTCTAGGTATAACCTCTATATTTGTTTTTCTTCTATTCTTAAAGATTGTTATTAATTTAGATTACTTATTACTTTAGAGCTTCTAGTATTTATAGTTTTTCTATATAGATTATTTTATATTAAATCTTAGAGTTTAGTCCTTATTTAAATCGTAACATTAAAGCTAATTTATTCTATTCTATATTTTATAATAGTTATTTAAACTATAATACATATTCTAGAATACTCTTACTTTATATAAGTCTTTTAAGTCTTTCTTTAGCTTATTAGGTAATATCTATATCTCTAAATACTACTCTTATTCGTTTAGTAAAGTATTTATAACTTCTAAAGATAGCTCTAGTTTTATCCTTCTAGGTTATTAGAAAGTATATCGTGTAGTTAGTCTAGTAAGGTTTATACTATCTTATTGCGTCTTCTTTAAGATATAGTCTAATATATATTACCTTCTTTTCTTCTATGTTAAAGTGTAGTACTTATATATCTATTTAGAGTTATACTAAGGCTATAAAGGGTTTTAATTTCTCTCTTATTCTATTAAACTTTTTAAAAATAGGTATCTTTAGTAGTTTCTTTGTCGCGCTTATTTCTAATCTTTAGGTAATTAGTTCTATTTAGTTCTAACCCTTAATAATTACCTTTATCTATACTTTGTTTTACTTCGCGTAATCTTAGAGTTCTTTATTCTACGTTTCTAAGGTATTAATTACTATCTTTATATCTTCTTTATCTAAGATTAAATTATTAATTTAGTTCTTAATTGTTTCCTATATAGTACTATTAGACTTATAACTACTCCTAGGGGCTTTGCTTGTTTTAGTTAAACTTTCTACTATCGTGTTAGCTAGACTATACGCTACTTACGCTTTACTTCTTGTAATAACTAAATTAGTAAGGTGTAATAGGCCTCCTATCGTTAACTATAGGAGCCTATCTTAAAGAAAGTTAGTAGATCGCGAGGTAATAGTAAAAGCTCGTAGGGGGATCTATAATAACTAGAAATAGTAGAAGATATTTTGTAACTATCTTGTACTAGTATTCTGTAGTTAAAGGATTGAATTACTAATACTATCCTAATAATACGTATTCTACTAATTATATACTTAATATAATCTATAATCTATAGTTACTAAGACTAGTAGATCGTAGATTATATTAATCTATAATCTATTAATACTAAGAATCTATAGATTATAGATTACCCTAGGTGTCCTAATTATGTGTAGTCTCTTAATCGAGATTATTACCTTGCTCGTCCTATACTTTGTTAGCTCCTAAGTTAGGATTAATTAGTTCTATCTCGAATTCTTCTATTACACCTATAACATTTTTTATTAGTTTTTATAAGTTTTAATAATTTAATTTAAGTTTTATTATTAGTTACTATTACTATAGTTTATTTATTTCTACTTAATTATTAATATTTTTTATTTAATTTTTACTTTTTATTAATAATAAGTATATTTTATTATACTATTATTATTTAAACTTTCTACTTATTATTTAATATAGTTAAAAAAATACTTATTAAAGCTAACTTTATTACAACTACTTATAATAATAGTTTAATAATAAAACATAATAAAATAAACTTTACTATAAAGAAAATTAATAATAATAATAATAATAATAATAATTAAAACTTTAAAAAGTAGAAACTATTTTTTTTTATATTTTTATAAGAAAAGTTAACTTATTATTAATAAACTTAAATTCTACTTCTATAGTAAATTACTTAATTACTATAAAACTATAATTATATTTTATTAAATTTAGCTTTTATAATAAAAATAGATATAAAGTTATTATTAGTTTTTTAAATCTAAATATAGTACTACTAAATTACTAATATTATTTTAAACTATTTATATAAAGTATAAATATATATTAAATATTTATTTCTTTTAGATAGTAATAGAATAGGTAGTAGTTTATTTACTAGTTTAAAAAGTAAAAATAAGTATATTATTAAAAGTAGTATTTTTTTAAAAAAAAACTATATAAAGTTTAGTAACTTTTATAGTTATAACTATAGAACTAACTAAACTAGATTTTAAAAAGAGTTTTATAAGTATATTACTTATAACTTTTTAAAAAGTATATCTAATTAAGTTTTTTTATCTTTATTTAGATTTTATATCTTTTAATAAAGTAGAAAATAGTTTTTAAATTTTATTTTTATAGTAAATAAATAGTAGTTTCTTTTTATATTACTATTTAGTTATTATAAATAGTACTACTAAATAGAAAATAAAAATATACTTTAATTTACTATTTCTATTATATTAATATAAATCATTATTTTAATTTATTTAGTACTATCTTAAAAATTAAAGAGAATCTATTTTCTAGAAAAAATGTTTTATATTATTAATTTAAAGATCTTACTAAAGTAAGTAGCTAATAATAGTTATTTTATAAAATTCTATAAGTTTTATAAAGTATTTCTAGCTACTTTCTAGAATCTACGTAATTAAATTACTATAGTTATTACTATTACTATTTTTTATATCTTTAGTAAAAAGTTGTAAAACTTTATACTAAATAATAATAAACATTTTCTAGTATTATATATATTTTAATTAGCGTTTATAAAATTAATTAGATATTAATTATTATAATTAGTAATTACTATTACTAAATAAGTATTAACTCTAACTATAAGTAAAAAAGCTATTAGTATAATTTTTAGTTATAAAAAAGTTTATATTAGTAAAATATTTATAGAAATCTTTTATTATATGATATAAACTTTATATAAAATAAGATAAATAACGTAGTTTTAATAATTAACTAAAAAGAATAAATAGTATATAAAGTTATCTAAGTAAATACTAAATAGAAGTAAGTAGTTAAATATTAGTAAGTATATAATATTAGTATAAAATAAAAGATATAAAAAAAATATATTTTATAAGTAATTTATAGTATAGTAATATAAAAAAAAAGCTTTAAAAAAGTTATAGATTTTAATTAGTAATATCTCTAAACATAATATAGCTAAAAATATAAGCGAATTTAAATCTAAAAGAAATTATCTAAGACTTAATTTTAGTATACTATAAAGTATAATTACAAAGTAAATAAAAGCTAGGATTTAAACTATTTAGAATTTTTTTTTTAGAAAATTTAACCTAATAGATCTTTTTTATTAATATATAAAATTCTACTTTTATTTAATCTTGTATTTAGTAAACTAGTAGAAATTAAATAACTAAATTTTTATATTATATTTATTATCTACCTTTTTAGTTATTTTAAATAGAAAAAAGTAATAATATTATTATATAAGCTAAACTTACTAAATAGACTACTAATTTATTAGTCGATTAAAGATATAATAACTTCTAATTTTATTTTTTCTATCTCTTTTCTAAATTCTTAATAACTAATAATAAAATTTTTAAAATTTAAATCTATAATTTACTTACTTTAATTTTCTAATATACTTTTATTTACTCTTACTACTTTCTTTCTAAAGAAATTTCTAATCTTATATTTAATTTAATATTAATTAAATACTTACTAGTATATAAATTTTAATAAAGTAGCTAAAGTAGTAAAGTAGTAGTAAAATATATTACTATATAACTTTAGCTTTTTAATAAGCTTATATAAACTCTTCTTTTTACTAATTACTTTACTTATTTAGTATTATAATACTATATACTTATAATATATACTAAAATATTAAGAAGCTTAATTTTAAATTTTAAGATACTACTTATATTAGATTTCGTAAAGCTTATATAACTTTAACTAATTTACTAGCTTATTATAAAAATTTACTTCTTTTATTAAAACCTAAAAAGAGTTCTAGACTTAGCTACTAATTAAAGTTAAGTAATTTAATATTAAAATATACTAAGAAAGTAGTAATATTATACTATATTATAAGTTATAAGCTTTAAAATAAGTAAGAAATAATTATTAATTAAAGAGCTATTTAAGCTAAGCTACTTATATATAGTAAAATAACTTAAATAACTTATATAGCTTACTTATTACTACTAGTTAACTTAAATTATATAAAGTAAAGCTCTTTACTTATAATATACTTTTAAAGAAAGTTATATATTAAAGCTATTTTATAAGTTTTATAGTAGTTATTTAAACTTAGTTAAAAATAACTTAACTTATAATTCTATTTATTTTAAGCTTATATATAAATACTAAGTACTTATATACTATATATAGTATATTTATAGAATTTTTAGCTTTATAAACTCTTTAGTAACTATTATTATAGCTTTATAAGTTTTTATTTTTAAAGCTTTTAAAGCTTACTTTTTATATAAGTAATTATTTTATTAATATAATTTATAAAGTAAAGCTAAAAAAGCTACTTATACCTATACTATTTACTTTTATACTACTTCTAATACTACTACTACTACTACTACTACTACTACTACTACTACTACTACTACTACTACTACTACTA